>OX596008.2:34207045-34308589 GCA_951394115.2 Drosophila phalerata
AATGTTCGATTAGATCGTTAGCAATTGGATTTAAAATCAATTCCAGTTGTGGATCGTTGAGCAGCCGGAAAAAGTTGCCAAAAACAACCGCATAAGGCAGTGTGAATTTAAAAAAGACAACAATGCTCGATTAGATCGTTGATAGTGCATTTAAATAATCTGCAATGGACATTTACCTGACTGACATAACAGGAGGATGAAAGAGATAATGAAAGAACTAGTATTGTCTGCATGTCAGAATAGAGTAGCAGAGAGTCAGTCATGTAAGGCAATGTGAAACGAAAATGGAGAAGAATGCTCAATTGGATCGTTGGCGATTAGACTTTCAGCCAACTCAAATTGTCAAACATAGCTACACTAGTGAACCATTATTGTTGATAGCACAGCCTTTAATGATGAGAGAACAACGACGACGACAACGACGACAACAACGACGACGACGACGACGACAAGAATGAAAGTAATACCAACGATGATGATGATAATGATGATGACAGCAATGACAATGATACAGCAGCAGCAGCAACGGTGACAGTGACGATGATAATGATGATGACGACGATGACGACGATGATAAAGGCAGTGACAGGAGCGATGATGATGATGATGACGATGACGATGACGATGACGATGGGGATGATGATGACAGTGACGGTGATGAAAATGACAGCAGCAGCAGCAGCAGCAGCAACGACAAGACTGGGGACAATATCAATGATGATGTAGATATTGATGATGATGATGATGACCAGCGAAGATGATGATGTGTTATTGATGATGATGATGAAGACAGCTTATAGGTCGACAGTTATTTGTGACGACAGCAGTGGTGACAGTAGCATTGATAGTGATGATGATGATGATGATTGTTACAGGAGCAGGTGAGCAGTCGATAAAATCGATGAGACTGAATCACTCAGGATGTATGGGCATTTCCCGAAGCATTGTCAGCCAGACAATTATATTATTGTTGTTGTTGCCGCAGCACTTGCATCAGCAACGCAACATCATGATGATGATGATAATAATGACGGCGACAGTGACGTTGATGATGATGACGATGATGCCTCCAGATAGCGTTTGATGAGAGAGACATGTTGTGAAAAAGAATATTAATAAAATTTATTAGTGATGATAATGATAGTGTTGTTATTTTGCTTTAATTTCCTTTTTACTCTTTTAATTGAGCATTACAAAAATTGCAAGAAATTGCAAAAATTGCAATATCAAAGAGAAATGGTAATATAAACAATAGCAACAGCAGCAAATTGTGACAAAGCAAGTGTTTCGAACGAGACGAAATGTAATGAGATGTGAAATGATTACAATGCTTGAGTCACTTCAGTGAAAACACAAGTCAGCTGGACATTTGCGTTTGATGAGCTGAGCGCCAGGCCATGTGCGCTTCAAACGACGTCTGGCATACGGATATCTTAGCCTTCTGGCCAATTTGTTTGGATGATTAGCAAGTCGATCATTGTATCGAATCGAGTATTGATTGATTTCATCCCAGACCGAAAGGACTTTCAGATCACGATGCAGTGTTCTAGCACTGACACGTTGTGGGGCATTGACAATGAGACGAAGTGCTTGATTTTGTAATGCTTGCAATTTGCGCAAATGTCTGTTTGAAACGCAGCCGTACAATTCAATGCCATACTTCCAGATGGGAGCAATTATTTGCTTGTAAATTAACAATTTGTTGACTGGTGAGAGGCGAGAACGGCTCAATAACCATTTGTAATCATTTAATCTGGTCTTCACCGCCTGAATGATAAGTCTTGCGTGTGTGGCCCACAAAAGTTTCCTATCAATGTTCAGGCCCAGATATTTGACATAGCATTTAGCCGGTATGATTTCGTTATTGATCTGCACCGAAGTGCTCATATCATTGGCATCGGTGGTGACATTAACACGTTTAAGCGTGAAAATAATATGAGTTGATTTGCTGCTATTGACTTTGATATTCCACTTGTTGCACCACTCGGCAAATGCATTTAGCTGACGTTGCATTCGAGAGCAGGCATCTTGAGCATTGTACGAGGTTGCCAAAAAGGCAGTGTCATCAGCATAAGTTGCTGTTAATGCCGTTGGATTATTGGGATTATTATTGGCAGTATGACTGGGCATATCCGATACATAGATGTTGAATAGTAGTGGTGCAAGGACACTACCTTGCGGCACCCCAGCCAAAATTGGCCGCACAGTGGAGACAGCACCATCGCTCTCTCTCACACAAAAGCTGCGATTCGAAAGAAATGATTTGATAATTAAATAGAGCGATTCACTGACATTTGTGCGGAGTTTGAATAAAAGACCCGAGTGCCAGACACGATCAAACGCCTGTTTGATGTCGAGAAAAACACCGGATGTGGGGAAGCCATGCTCAAAGGCCGTATTGATGTGATCAACTATCCGATGGACTTGTTGAATAGTGCCGTGCTCAGTGCGAAAGCCAAACTGATGATCTGGTATGACACCATTTTCGGTAGCATCACCACTGAATGGCAGCAGTTCATCTTCGAGACGTGTGAAAATGACTTTTTCATATAGCTTGGAGATTTGCGATAGCAAGCTAATCGGACGATATGATTGAAGATTATGACGACTACCGCCTTTGATGCCACCCTTGGGTATCATTCGGACAACAGCGCATTTCCATTGCGATGGAAAGTGATGAAATTGCAACATTTTGTTGAACAAGAGAAGCATAAATAGGATGCCCTTTCGTGGTAATGATTTGATGACAAGACTATCGATATTATCTAGTCCCGGTGATTTAGCAGACTGCAATTGACCAATGTAAGCAGTTAGTTCATCGTAAGTGACTTGTCGCAGGTGTTGATGTGCCGGAGAGTCGGACAGATCGATATGTCGCTCCAACAGCGCATCAACCCTACGACTGTGATCAGCCGGAGCGATATTAAAGGGTTTGAAACGATCCTCTAGCTCAGAGGCAAATGCCTCAGCTTGCTCCTCAGTGTCTTGGCACCATTTGCCTTTTTGATTTCTCAGCGTATACCGCATTAGCGGCTGTTGTTTAATGGCCTTGGTAACTTTCCATAGACTGAGGCTACCCTTCTTTTGTGCTTCTTCAGCGGACAGAATTGAATCGAAAAATTCAATTCGATTGCGATCAATGATATGAGAGAGTTTGCGACAGGCACGCTGCCAATCAATCCAATGACTGTGCCGGCGAGTGCGTTTATATCGTTTGTGAAGTCTACGCTTGAGACGCATCAATTCAAGTTGCTCTGGAGTCCTTAACATTGGACGAGCATCAGTATCAGTATTTCCGCTATTAATACTATTGCCAGTACCATTGCGATTTGTTGAGTTTCGTTTGCGATTTCTATTTGCTGCATTTGCAGCTGTATAGATGTTTTTGACAAACACAGTCAACATGTCATCAATATCATCAGCTGATCTGATTTCAACATTCAAATTGACAGTGTTTTGTATGGTCAGACGAAATGTGTCTAGATTAGACTGTTTATTGAGCAGTCGGCGTGATTTAGTAGGAGACAGTTTATCGGATGCAAAGGAATTCACACAACGCTGTCCGTAATAATAGCAAGCATTGATTAGATTAATTTTTAAATCAACTATCAAAGGCATATGATCACTGCCCAAATTGGGCAGACGTCTGATTGAGAGACGCTGTGGCGAAATGTCAGAGTATATGCAGAAATCAAGAATACTTGGTATATTACCATTTGCTGGATAATGAGTAAACTCTCCAGATGAGAGTACATTGAGAGAGTTGGATGTCAATATGAAATCCCTTAATATTCTGCCACGAGGACAGGAGCTCATATTGCCCCAGAGGCGATGTTTGGCATTCCAATCACCGCCGACAATACAATGCGCTCCAATGTATGAGAAGAACGAATCGTAGAGATCAGCAGAGACTGGCCAACTGGGTGGCCAGTAGCAGGATGCTACATTTATGCTACCCACATCGGTTTGAATGCGAACAATTGCACATTGTACGTGCGGTAGTGAGAGGCTTGGAAGAGATTCATGTTTGATGCGTTTGGATATTAAAATGCCAGCGCCACCAATACATAAACGTTTGCGTGGCGTATTGGCTGTATGAAGAGTATAATTGGGAATATCAATGTTTGAGTGGGAATTGAAGTGAGTTTCACTGAGAAGCATCACATCAATACTGTGAGCATTTAGAAAACTAATCAATTGATTTTGTTTTCTAGTAATGCCATTTGCATTCCATATACCAATACGAAAGCCAATCATATTGATGGGGAATGACATGACGAGGTGTGATAGACACTGCTGCTCAGACTGGATGAGCAATTGTCATTATCATCAGCATTTTGAATGAGATGATTATCAATCTCATTCTCATTATCACTGCTGTCGCTACTTATAACAATAGTGTCATTATCAATAACATTATTATTATCAATAATGCAGACACTGCTGACACTGTTGGCACTGTTGGCCGGCAAGAGCGTTGAGACTGCCATTGATGGTGCATACGTCTCATTGGTTGAGAATGCAAAAGGCATTTGCTCAACCACCGATAGTGGTGATGATGATGATCGTGGCGTGGCAATGGATCTTTCTTCCACAGAGTATGCATACGACATTGATGACGATGCAGTTGCTGATGCTGATGCCGATTCTGTTGCTGATGCCGAATCTGATGCTGAATCAGATGCAGATTGCAGTGCCGATCGCGATGGTGAGTCACAAACAGGTGAATATGACGAGGAGAATGGCGAATAAACAGACGGAGCAGATGAGAATGGTGAGTAGACAAACGGAACAGACCAGACTGGTGAGATAGAACGCATGGAGTAGGGAACCGACCAGTCTGATGAGTTCGAGCACATGGAATGAGCTGATAGCAGCGAAATGGCAGAATCAGTTGATGGCGATGCTGATGGTAATGAGTCCAGAATGCTGGATCTCATCGACAAGGTGGGTGAGAGAGGCGGTGATGATGGTGGCGACGGCGACAACGGCGGTGACGGCCGTGAAAAAGATCTATCACCTATAATGCGCTGCAAATTTTGCACCTGCATTGATAGATCCACAATAGTTCTCTGCTGATTCACAATCATTTGGAATAACATTTGATTGTCATAGGATTGCTGAAATGCATTTTGAGTGGGTGGCGATTCGTACTGAAACATTTTCAAGCGCCGCCGTCGCCGTCGTCTCTCAGACAAAGTACGACGATGATGATTTTGTTTGAACAAATTGTTCTTGATGGTGCGAGTAAATCTTGATTTTCTCAATGGCAACGATTGAGTTGAACCAGAGGCATCATGATTATGATCAGACAACATGTCACTATCAGATGAAGCAGACAACGAGGAGGATGAGCTGAAGTCCTTAGTAATCTTGTTCGGACTATTTTGAATATATCGATGTTGATGTAAAGCAATATTGCTGTGATGACTGCTACTGCTGCTGCTGCTGCTGTTGTTGCAACTGTTGCTATTGCTTTTATCGCTGTTATTGCTTCTGCTGCTATTATTGCTGCTGCTGCTGCTGTTGCTGCTGCTATTACTGCTGCTGTTGCTGTAGCTGTTACTACTGTCACTACCACTACCACTGCCTGTTATATCAACAATAATGATGTTGTTGTGCTCATCATTAGTAGATTCATTCTCAATATTAGTGAATGATTTATGATTTTCAAACTTGTGACGAACATTGAACTTATTGCTATTTTTGGCTTTGCTTACATTGCCATTGCCATTGCCATTGTTATTATTAATAATATTACTGTTATTATTAATATTTGCAGAATTGCTTCTCAAAGAATTCAAATTCTTTTTGGACAACGACTTGATAATGGTCTTTAATTTGCATTGAATAAAACGCAAAAATTGATTGCAGCTATCATGATTAGACGAATGAGCACAATTGCAATTGCAGCCGGAGGGTGCATTTGTTGCAATTGTTGTTAGTGTCGATGTCGATGTCGATGTCGGTGTCAATGTCGGTGACGGCGACAGCGGTGAGTAAGCAATATTAGACCCAGCAGTCAATGCTAACGACGACGACGACAGCGTAGTTGTTGTTATTGTTGTCGTCGTTGCTGTTGACGTCGATGTTGTTGTTGTAGACATTGATGTTGTAGTCGTTGTTGATGATGTTGCTGATGTTGTTGTTGTTGTTGTTGAAGAGGACAACAATTGTGGTGACAAAGTGGATGCTGATATTGTTGATTCCGAGGAATCAGTATCAGCAGAGGTGAAGATCAAAAATACACCAAATGGTGAAGATGAATTTGGATTTGGACTGGCCATTGTATTTATATTTCTTATATTTCTTACTTCTTCTAATTCTTCTAATATTAATATCTATCAAAAATATTTTTTAGAAAATTATGAATAATTGAAACAAATATACGTATTCGGACGTAAGTAATGACAAAGTGAAAGAAAAAAGAACGCAATCAACTAGAGTTGAAAAAGATTTGTGGCACAGCAAATTGGAACAACTCCTAAGTTTTGCGAGACAAAAAAGAGGCAACAATTTGTTGCTATTGTTGTTATTATGAAAAAACAGTCTCTAGCTCTTAAAATGTTCTGATTGTAAGTATTAATTTGAGGCTGGTCAAATTAAATTATAATCAAGCAAAAACTAAAACTAAAACAAGATCAAAAACAAATGGAATAAAATAGTAAAAGCTAGTAAGAGCTGTGATACAATGAATTTGATGAATTTAATTGAATTAAATTCAGTAAATCAAACAAAAGCCACAAGAGCCGCAAAATACCACAAAATAACAAAAGTATAAACATGAATAAGAATAAACAAAATAAAATAATAATATTAAAATAAATAAATAGCTAAATAAATACTCAATCAGCTAATTGGGATTTATTCCAGTTAATCAGATTTGAGCAAAACAAAAAGAAATGACAAGAAATATATAAGAAATATATACGAATATATGATCAAATTGATGAAAAGGATAATTGTCACAACTGACGTAATGAGTGAATGAGCAAAGATAAATGCAAAAAGCAAAAATCAGTGCGTGTGTGAATTCAAATGGCCAAAATCAAAAGAGCCAAAAGTAGAGCAATTTCCAATTGTATGAAAATGATAAAGATAAAAAGTAATACTTAAATATATGTACTTATGAAAGGGTAATCTTAAATTATGCAAGTATATGAAAATGATATTAATGTTAAGATTAAGATAAGAAAATGAGTATTTTATGTATATTAATACTATGTTGTCTTTTTTAGTACGTACAAAAAATCATGTGGATACTGTAGCAGTTGTTAATGCTGATGTCGTTGTAGTTTTGTTATTGCTGTTGTTGTTGACAACAACAAATGCGACAGATATCAAAAGCAGACGTCAAAGCAATGAAGATCCACTTCTTTGGCCAGAATCAAAATCAATAACAAAATGTTCCTCCAGTGTCAGAGATGAGACACTTTTTGAGTCTTCAAATTATACACGCCAAGGCAGAGGCAAATAACGGGACTGGTGAGGGCGGTGTCATCAACGTCGTATTGCTTGCCTTGCGATGAAAAATTATTTCTGCATAAAGAGAAAGAAAGAGAGATATATTTTAGTAATTTCTTATAAAAAATGAAAGAAATAATTGATGAGGATTATTTCAGCCAGTTACAAAAGTATTAACTGCTGTGGCTTTATGTATGATATGTGTGTGTGTTTTATGCATGAGTATGTCTTTTATGCAATGTTACATAAAACGGAACAAGCATAAATTTGATCAGAAGCAAAAAACGCGACAGAAAATTAAAATAATTGACTATTTTAATTTTAACTGCTGCATTTGTGTTTATTATCATATTTTAAAATATTATTAATTTTAATAAATATTTCTATAATTTGTCATTTATGTGCTATATAAAATATTTTTAGTGAATTAGAGTAAGAATTTATTTTAATTTTTAAATTTTACTGATTGAGTTGTTAATTGAAATATATATTCCAATATTATGACAGTAAATGTTTGTATTTTGCACAATGATACATAAAACAGAACAAGCATAGTTTTTTGAATAAAGACTGTAAACACAGCAGACAATAAAAATAAAAATAATTGACTATTTTAATTATTTTAATTATTGTTGCTACATTTATGCTTATTGTCACATATTTATAAATATTATTAATTTTATTCAATATTTCTATAATTTATCATTTATATATTAGATAAATTATTGTAATTGGTCCAGAGTGCAATTTTTATTTTAATTAACTGATTGAATTGATAATTGGAATAAATGTTCCAATATTGTGATAGTAGATGACAGTTTTGAGCAACTGTACATGCAAAACTAAGAGCAAAAGCAGATGCAAAATATAAAAAGGCAAAAGCAATAATGATGTGTTTCTTGTCCACGTCATTTATGCATTTAACAAGTGAAGACAAATAATTGGATGCCAACTCTTTGTTAAATTTGTTGACAGACTGTACCTCAGCGTCTTGTGCAAAAGTAGAGTTTAAAAGTAGTAGCACAAATGTGATACAAATGTGATGGCAGAGCAGTAACTAAAATAGAAAGCAGAAAGCAAAAAGCTCCACCATGTTTTCTGAGATTGAACTTTCAAGAGGGAGCAGTGGGGAGAGAGAGAAATTGGTATTTACAACCACAACTACAGAGTGTATTGATGAGAGCACTTTTATATGAATGGGATCACGAGTGTAAGCAGACAGACAAGAGTTGAGAGAGTGCATTATTTTCAAACAGCAATTTGTCAAAATATAAAATAACGGACAAAGCAAAAATGATGATGACGCCTATTACTTGGCGCTCTCGAATGTTTGAGAGATTTTTCAGCAACTGTACCGTGGTGCAGGTATGCAAAGAGAATGCAAAAAATTGAACAAGAAACGCAAAGAGTACAAAACAATTGAGGAGCATTTAAACTTCTCAATTACTATGTCACCCGCATTCTAAATCAATTTGTTGAGAATGAGTAACCATACAAATTATCATATTTGCGAATGTATTTCAAAGTAAAATGTACATTTTAAATATGTAAATTTTGGATATTTGAATATATTTAAATATAATTGAAAATATTTGAATAAATTGAGTATACATACACCTGAAGTGTAATGTAAATATGTTTGAGAGATTACGTAAAATATGCATTTGATAAAAATTTAATATTTAATAAATTTACCATAAATATATTCAAAATATCATAATGCTTATTTGCATTTTGAAAAGTAACTGCAAAATAGGTTGACTTTTTTATTTTCTTTTAGCGCACAGACACAAGTAAAACAGACAGAGCAATGCTTGAATTTGTAAATATGTTACAAAAACATATTTTAATGAAAATGCATAATGGATAGATTTTTTGGCCAAAGACAAAGAATCCAAGAATCCTTAAAAATATAAAAGCAGACATAACAGCAGCAGCAATGAAATATGCATTTTTTACACTATGTTGAATCGTTTGTACAAAAAGTGATACAGAATGATACTAAAGTGAAAAAAGTTTGATTTAAGCAATATTTGGACCACAAAAATGAAAGAGAGCAAAAGCAAAACAATGACCATATCAATTGCCGCAATTTTGCCTCTCAATTTTCCAACCAAAACGAGTCATAGCGTCTTTGCATGCATAAACATATGAATATTTATATCATTTGCACACATTATTATTTTCCGAAAAGCACCTTTATTATTAATTTCAGCAAAAAATAAATATATGAAAAAATGTCACGCTTGTAAAAACTTGAAATGAAAGATGTCGCACATATATATATATTAATGCATAGAAACATTTGACCAAATAATTTAGTCAAATATGTATATGCAGACACATATATATATGCACATATGAGATGCAAATATGATTTTCAACTTACTTTGAAAAACTGTGTGTGTTTTTTATTTGTATTTAGTAATTTATGATTTATGATTTATGATTTAATTTAGTTTTAGTCTAATTAAATTAAATACCATACATTTTAATTCAAACAATCACTGTGCTTTCATATTTCACATATATTTTGACACTCTTTTGATCGGTTGATTGATCGCTCTCATCCGCAGCACACAACCGCACTCAAACAATGCTGGACTTGTATTTGTATATGAAACTCAATCGAGCAAACAAAACAGGCAGACAGGCAGGCAGGCAAGCTGGCAGTTTGAAAACACTCAAGTAGCTCACTCATTCGCTCAGTCACCTACTCACTCTCAGCAGTGAATTCAGAGAGCAGTAGCAGCAAGAACATGCCCCTTTGTCGCAACAGATAAGTAAGCGAGCGAGCGAGCAAGCAAGCAATCGAATGAGAGACAATCGTATAAATGTACAGAGAGTGCAAGTGTGAGCGAGTCAAATATGCTAGAGTTGAATTGAATTGAATTTTAATTCAGAGAGCGAGAGATAACAGATGACAAGCAAATGAGGGGAACAGCAAAAACAAAACAATAATGGCGGCTTCACTCAAGTGAGCACCACCTTATATGGAGATGATGATTGCAGTGGTGGTGGGGAGCAAATTGTCAAAGAGAGAGAAATACGGCAATGATCAAGAGTTGACACAGCAACAACAACAGCAACAATTAATGGCCATATTTTGAGTGCAATTTCTCAGACATACTTGGATTTATTGGCAGATTTATCTCAATTTAACTATGATTTGGATTTTTATTAATTTATTTATCCATCAATTATTGGATAATTTCAATTAATTTTAGATAATAATTTATTTGTTTATTTTTCAGACATTTTTATTTTAATTTAAATTGAATATTTTGTAAGATTTTAGTTTATTAAATTTTTATGATTTTAGCATTTATTAGTTTTTTATGATTTTTGCATTTATTATTTTATTTTAATTTTTATTTTATTTTAAATATTTTTAATTAAAATTGAATTTTTGTATATTTTTAATTTATTAATTTTTATGATTTCAGCATTTATTATTTCTATTTTATTTTAATTTTATTTTAAATATTTCTATTTTAATTTAAATTGATCAATATGTGTATTTTAATTTATTAATTTTTATGACTTAATCATTTATTATTTTTATTTTATTTTATTTTATTTTATATTGAATAGAAATAAAATAAAAATTGAAAAATTGAGAAATTACCCAAATAAATCGAGTTGTTTCATTTTGAATTGCAATTGAATAATTATACCAGCAAACAAACAGATGACCAAGAGAAAAGCCAAGTATGAGAAGCAAAAGCAAAAGCAAAACGCAACAGCAGCAGCAGCAAAGATGGCATGACTCTCTCCCACACAGCAACCTTTGTACAAGCACGCAAGGAAAGACATGGAGAGAGAGGGGGGGGAGACAAACAAATGTAAAGAAGGAGGACTCGAAAGCGCCAACTCTTTACTTTTTTCCAATTTCAGCAGACTGTACCTTTGTAGGTGTGTGGGAAAAAATGAACTGTAACAATATCAAAGTGCAAGCACAAAACAAATGTGCAGAACATGACATGACCAAAGGAGAAAAAAGTCCCGCTGCATATTATGATATCGAACTTTGAAGGAGAGAGAGAGGGCAGTAAGAGAGAGACTTTGAATTCACACACTATGACCCTGATTCCCCCTTCAAATATTCAATAAAGAAAGTATGCATGCATTTTGTGATTGAATAGACAAATGTATATATACATATATATGCGCAGATATGCATGCATATAATTGTAAAAAAGTGGCAAAAATATATATAAAAAATGTAAAATATGTATGAGATATAAATTGAAATATAAATGTGAATATATAAAAATATAAATAAATATAAATATATTAATGAATATACAAAATAATTGTAGCATTTAATTTTGTAGAAATATAATATAATATAATTGTAATATAATTGTAATAATTGTAATAATAACCTGTAATCAATAGCAATTGTATTTAAAAGTGTTGAATACTTTTCAAGCAACCCTCGTGTGAGACATGTAAAGCCATATAATGACATATATACATGTGTCCATACAGAGAGTGCAGTTAACGAATGCATGTGAAACAAACATATTTATACACATGTGGGAGCAGAGTACACTTTCTGTTCACATTTATTCCCCATTTCATTATTGCACTAAATTCCAACAAGTGCAAAGAGAGAACACAGGTGCAGAATATGTGTGTGTGCGCGTGCAAGAGACAGTACAGTGCATTTAGAGAAAAAATATAACGGACAGACAAAAGCAATTGGCAATTGGCAATTGACATGACAGACACTCCGATAAGAGAGACACACAGAGAGAGAGAGCAAGTGCACAGTACATAAGTAACGGCAGCAGCCAATCAGTTGAACAGTATATATATATGTACATATGTATGTAATGCACTGTTCACCAATATTGACCTTTGTACTTTTCACTTTGCACTTGCATTTTTGGTTTTTGATTTTTGATTTTAATTGAAATTATATGCTTATCACTTTGTTCACTTTTTATATATGATAAGATAACCATAGTTGTAGTATAGGGAATATCCTTAATGCGGCAACTGTTGCACTGTACACAATTTTACACACACCTACACCCGCACCTGTATATATTTATGCACAGAGTAAAGGGATAAATTGAAACAGAAATGTATGGCCAAATGTTTGATATTTGTATTGTGAAATACAAATTGAAAAATGAAATGGAAAATGGAAAATATATCAACTCACTCTGAAAGCCTCACATATATGTACATACATACATATATGTGTCTTGATTCTTCAAATTTTTGCAGATTATTATAGTTGATGTAGTTATTGTTGCTGTCGATCCGTTGAAATGTCTTTATAATTTATATTCACTTTCACTTTTCTTATTGTTTATATAGAGTCACTTCTGTACATATGTACATTTGTATGTATGTATGTATGTATGTAGAACGTTGGCCCAATTGATTTGATTTAATATGTCACTTTGTTTGTCCGACACCAACGTCAGCATCGTTCAGCGTCTGCAAATGCACTTCTACACACCTTCTCCTTGCACACCTTCCTGATGTCGAATATTAATACCGAATTTGAATTAATTAACGACACTCGCGCTCACTTCTAAACAAATACAACACACCACATATGTATGTACAGAGAGGCAGAATGAACCAATGATCAATGAGCGGAGTGAGCGATTCAGAGAGAGTGAACGAATCAAAGTGAACGAATCTGAACAAATGAACGAATCTGAACAAATGAACAAATGAACGAAATTGAACTAGAGTGAACTTGTGTTTTGTTCCTCTATTTGCACATTAGTGATGGCCCTTAATTTGAATTTAAATTCAACTGCAAATGAAATGAAACAAATTGCAAGTTGAAAATTCAAATTAAAGGCGGCAAAATTAGAAAATATTTCAAATATGTTGGAATATGTAAAAACAGATGAATATACAATTATATATATTTATAAAAATATTGTAAATAGGTAAAATATGTATGATAATTATGCATATGTAAAATATATGTAAAATGTATATATAATATAAATATAAATAATACTATGTATGATAATGAGTAAATGTAAATGTAAATGTATACAATACAATATATGTGTGTGTGATTAATGAACAGATTCTCAGACATTCAGTAATTTGTACATTTCAAGTTGTATTTTTAATTTGATTTTGGTTTTTGGTTTAGTGGTTTTGTATGCGCATTTTGATTATTATTGCTACTACTGCTGCTGCTCGAACAACTATTATTATTATTAATGACTTGAGTGTGAATGTGTGTATGTGTACTACTGAAGAATGAAATATGATACTATACTACTGCTGTTGTAACTAAGTAGTGGCAGAGATAAGAGTAGTGATAGTAACAACCGCTACTACTACTACTACTACTATCACTTGTTGAATGTACGCGCGGAATCAAAATACAATACAATACAATGTATAATATATATGAATTTAGAATTTTCATAGATTGATTGATTGAGCATCACATGAGTATATATTCCACATGAGTATATAAATAAATAAATATATATATACATATGAATACATATATTCAATTCAATTACACACACATGCGTATATATAAACACATTTGTTTAATGATTTTCCGGTTGTCAGTCTACAATACAACTCTCTCACTCCGATTAGCATACTTTTGAACACAGACACACAACTCGAACACAATCCAAACACTTGCAATAGCTCCAATTCTAACTCTAATCATAGTAGAGGGGGGAAATGATGTAGAGTATTGAGTGGAGTGCAGAGTGCAGAGTGTAGAGTGTAGTGTGTAGTGTTCAAAATTCGAGTAGAGAGAGAAGGTAGCCCAGATCTATCTTTAAAAGGGTATTCACAAGTGAGAGCAGATGGGGAGTGATGTTGAGGCAAGACATCAAATATATTTCTCTCCCCCTGCATCTCACTTGTGGTTGAGTTTTGTGTGGCATTAGCAAGTTCTTTAGTGTTGTCAATTGTACAACAATTCCTTATCAATTACATATATAGTGTATATATATGCAATTAAGGAGACACAGAGTATTAGATATTCTGCACATATATCTCGAGACACACACACACGAGTATGTATATGTGCAGGGAATATCTCTTGCTACAACACTAGTGCACTGATTCCACACATCTGAATGTTGGGTAGAATGTATAGGTATAGGTAGGGTGACAGGTGGAATGGAAAGGCTGATTTGAATATGAAATGCAAAACAGACAGACAACAGCATCAACAGACTACAGAGACGCGAGAGAGAGAGAGAGAGAGTCTGAATCGAATCGATCAGCACCCATCACACACAACACTTGTTGGTCCACTCTGTCCAATTCCACACACGTAAACACACATCAGGTGAACATGTGTATGAAATGGGACAGAATGACCTCCACATCCACATCTCCATCCCCGATCACCATCCTCATCCTCCTCTTGCAGTAGTAGTAGTTTGTCTTTTTTACTATGCCAAGTAAATGTATGATTGAGTTTGAGAGTTGAATTGAATCGAATAGATAGCTGCAATGAATTCGCAAAACCGAGACAAGTGAACGATTAGTGGACAACTTGCAGTCTGTACGAATCATTGCAACAGAGTCGAATTCGAATTCAAATTGTAGCATATATGAAGAGTATAATGAGGATGTTGACGAGGACGAAGATGACGGGGACGAGGACAATGGAGATGTGTGCGAGTGCGTATATGCATGCAAGTGAGTGCCAAAGCGAAACGAAACGCACATCCGCTCCCAGTCTCAGCAATCCGCAATCTGCAATCTATTGTCTATCGTTTGCATTCCATATTCTTAGATTGCCGTACAAGATAGTGGGGAGATAGTGAGTGTGTTAGTGTTGGAAATAGATGGATTGGTGAATAGGAGTGTATTTTTGGGACGAAAACAAGGGAATAGTGTTTGCACGAAAGAACGAGTGCAAGAAGGCTGATCAGGATATGTGTAGGTACTCAAATACGCAGACATTCGATCAAACACACGCACCCATCGGCACAACGACAGCAGCAATCGACACTTGACCCACTCAAAAGAAGTGGCTCTCCAATGCATTCAAATATATGCAAGAAATATTATGATAAAAGCTAGATTAATTGTTTGCAATTTCGCATACGACAAGTGAACGATTAGTGGACACAATTGCGACACGAAATTGCTTAAAAAATGCATATTTATTTGTACACGTGTGTGTGTGAGTGTGTACTAGAGTGAGTGATGATTATGGAGAATTATCAAATGCCGTGCGTGTGTCGAGTGTCGAGTGTATGCGCGTGTGAGCGATAGAACGTCAAAGTCGCGTAGAGAAATATCCAATAAAGTGTTGCCGTCAAGGATTTATAGGTTGGTAGGGGAAGTTGTTAGTTTTGCATGCATTTAGAAAGAGAGAAAGAAAGGTGGATAGAGAATAGATTCAACATTCAGAGTGGCATTCAAAGTGCAACTAGCGAGTGCGTATAGTGAGCATTATATATGCCATAAGCCGCCAGTGATGATGTTAGTTTTGATTTTGACATGATTGACGTGTAACAAACTAAAGAATGTAGAGAGAAAAAATAAAAATTGTAATTAATGAAATAAAAAAGCCCCAATGACGTGATCGATTAATTTTTGTGAAAATTAATCACAATACAGGATTGTTTGTAAAATACTCTGTTGATTTTACAGTGTTGACAAGGGCGGGAAGGGGGCGGCAACGAGATCATTGGTCTACAATTGAATGAATGCTGACACAAAGATGTATGCGTAAATTTGTGTTTTGAATATCGACGAAAAATGTGTTTGTGTGTGATGATGATTCAAGTACGTACGCATTCCAGCATAACGATGATAAAAGTGCACTTTTCTAGGCTGATTTTATGTAAGGAATCTCGTTGCGCCCACAATCCCCCCTTTAGACAAGCTACCATTGATCAAAAAGATCAATATTTTATGCGAGAAAGTATTGTCCCTCTCAAGTTGTGATTTGTAAAATGATTATCTTTTTTAATAATCAATATGAATGACAGTCATGACATTGAGTTTGATTTTGGTTTGAGTAATTGACTAGTTCAAATGATTGAACAGCAATTTATTTGGAAATTGAATACAGATTTTTATTTATAGAAAAATCAGTGTGTAAATGACATAGAGTTGAATGTATTTTTTGCAAAGTATTCAACTTGCATTAATGCAGTTTTTTAATTGACATATTGGTCAGGTTTGATTTTTATTTTTATTAATACTGCTGTAAAAAGCAGTTGAGAATTCAAATTGAAATTTAGAAATATTAAAATATTAATATATATAGACATATGAATATAAATTAGTATCTGTATTATACTTTATTTGTAAAAAATAAAAATAAAGTGACAAAATTGGAGTGTTATCAATGTGAATATATCCAATTGAATTTGAATTGAATCTCAAAGCAAAATGAATAAAATGCATTGGGTTGATAATATGATTTTATTTTTAAATAAATTAATTGAACTAAAATGAAAGTGGATCTGATTAAAACACGACATCAAGACTGAGTAGTGAAAAAGTCAAGTCGGATTGCAGTTTATGAATATAAATTTGCATTTCTGCACAAATTCGTTAGATTTTTGCATTACGGATGCATTGAAGAAATTCAACTTTTTGACTTATCAAATTTTTCGTTAGAATACTGAAGGTTATTTCAACCGAATAATATTCAAATCTTATTGAAATGACATTGAAACGACTGTAACGAAAAGTCGAGATGAGAATAGATCAAATTTATTGATTCCCAATGGAATGCAATTTTTAGAATTGATTTTAATATAAATGTGTATATGCAAATGCATATTGATTAAAATTGAATTTGAAGTTGAGTTTATATCAAGTTCAAAATTTTTGAATATATGCGTATTTGCATTGTTTGATTGATTGCATGTAATAAGCGGAGAATTTGCTTCTTTTGTTCCATTTCAATTGTTTCAGTTAACATTATAAGCTTTGGCAGACTTATTGTTTTGTATTTTATTCTGTTTTTGTATTTTAATAGCAAGTACGCAGCAATGATTTGAATTTTTAGCCTAGTGAAAAAACATATTTATCAAGGCTTTCTTTTTTTCAAAGATAAACAAATGAATTGTGAGAGATTGATTTTGTTTTTAGAACTAGTTGACCACCTGACTAATATTCAAACTAAAAATCAAACTGAAAGTCGAACTGATAAAAATTAGTGTAAGTTGATTTATCAAATCAGAATTATATTTTAGCTTAGCGAAAAAATGTTTTTATCGAGGCTTGATACAAGATAAATTTGAGAATGATATGAGATTGATTTTATTTGTTTGATAAAATCTATTTGGCCACCTAATTAATATCAAAACTGATATAATTTGATTTATCAAATGAGATATTTTAGCCTAGCGAAAAAATGAAATGAAATTATCAAGGCTATCTTTTTTCATAGATAAATTTGAGAATGATGCAAAAATGATTTTGCTAGTTAAACAGAATTTATTTGACTGTTTAATTAGTATCAAAAACTGATATAAATTGTTGTAAATTGATTTATTAAATCAGATCAAGCGGTACTACAAATTCAAAATTCAAAATTAATTTAATTTTATTGTATAAATTATTGTTGAATTTTTGGTGGGAATGATAAAGTTATCAATTAAGCGCAACTTAAACAAAACAGCATAACACAGAGCTAATTTGGGATAAGAAATGTCACCAAAGCGAAAAACTGCATTACCAAAGACTGTATCACCTTAATTTAGGTAAATGATATTGCGGCCTGAGCAAGCATCAGCTATGAGGACCATAGAAAGTTAAAAATGATAAAAGTCAACGCTTCTCTGCGACACTTGCTTCGAATTATTGAAGCAAATATAATGAATTGAATTTAGAAAGCGACCAAAAAATTGAGACATCAAAAGATGTGATCACAGACTCAAAGCAGATTTGACTACCGCAGTCAGAGAGTCTTGATATTTTCACGTATCAAAAAGTTCAGCAAGCTTAACGAATAGTAAATGAGGTATAGAGACCGCATTGACCACAGTGTGGTAGCATAAAGAGTTGCAAAAGAGCAAATGATGAAAATGACAGACAGATGTTGAGTCTGAATGCAGAGAATGATACTCAATAGCCACATCAATGGCCAATTGGCCAATTCCAGAAAGAGGAAGTTAAACGGCGCATTCATCCAGTTTGTGATGGATATTTATCGGTCACAGTAGCAAAATATAATCGCATATGGCAGTGTGAGTTGAAAGAGGATAACAAAGCTTGCTTGGAACATTTGGTACTTGAAATTCCAGCCAACTCCAGTTGACGAGCATAGTTACGCCAAAGAGTCGACATGGTTGATGGCACAGCCACAAATAGGTGACAAAATAAAAATTGCAAATGCAATCGCAAAAGGCAATGTGAACTGAATAAAGAAAACAATGCACGCTTAGATCATTGGCACTCAAAAATCTGGCCAACTCAAGTTATTGAGCATAGTTATGCTAGTGAGTCGACATTGTTGAAGGCATAGCCTGGATACAATGACAAAAGACAATCACATTATACAGCGTGGATTGAAGAAGGAACAACAATGCTTACTTAGATCATTGATAGTGGATTTGAATCCATCTGCAATGGATTTTTACTTATTTGATATTGTAGAAGAATAGAAAATAAACATTTCTGCACATCTATTTTAATGAATGAGGAACAGACTGAACTTAGATGCTTTTTGAGAATAAAATTGAGCTTAGAATTAAGCAACAAAATTAGCACAGTAGAAGAACATGCAAAGTCATATGCAAAAAACAAATTGCAAAAACCAATGCATATGAGAGTGATCTCAAATGGTTAGAATCAAAAACCAAAAACCAAAAGCAATGCAATTTCCAATAGCAAGGGAATGATAAAATCAAAAAATACTACTTAATGTGTATATTAAAATCAAAAAATAATACTTAATGTATATATTTGTGAAAGGAGAATCTTAATTTTAAAAGTATATGATATTAATATAAATTACTATATATGTATTTACGTGCTGATAAAAGATAATATAATGTAGTTTATGGTACGTACACAATAACGCGAGGTGACTGTAGTAATTGTTGTTGTTGTTGATGATAACAACAATTGTGGCAGATGTTGAATGACGGACGTTGAGGCAAAGAGAATCCGCTTCTTTGGCCAGAATCAAAGTCAAAATACTTTTCCGGTGTCATTAGGGAGACTCCTTTAGCATATTCAAAATATGCTTGCCAAAGCAGAGGCAAGTAGCAGTATAGGTGGAGGTGACACCGTCAACAACGTATTGTCTGTCTTGTGAAGGGAAAAAAGAGATGAATATTAGTAATTTCTTATAGAAATGAAAGAAATGATTAATGGGGATTATCTCAACCTGTTTACAGCAGTATTAACTGCTTTGGCTTTATGTATGACATGTGTGTATGTGCACATATGCATGAATATGTCTCTTGTACAATTGTACATAAAACAAAACAAGCATAATTTTGAACAGATTCAAAGAAAAACATATGATTTGTGATTTGTGTGAGATTGATTTTGCTTAATAAATAAGAAATCTATTTGACTATTTGACTGATACCAAAAATTGATAAAGGGATTGATGTAAATTTATTTATCAAATCAGATACATATTTTTAGTTTAGCGAAAAATCGAATAAACTAATTATTCGAGGCTTTTTTCAGTTAAACAGCTAAAATAAAATTCAAAACTTATTCAGATGACATTGTAATGGCTGTAACAGCTGTAAGGAGATCAAAATAAAGCAAATTGTTTGAAGATCAACTTCTAATTTAACAATTAAAAATGAGAGTATAATTTAGAAATACAAAAACAGTTTAAATACAATTATGCATATGCATATGCAATTTGAGTAAGACTGAATTTTATTTTTCTTAAATTTAATTTTAAATATTAACATGTTTGCATTGTTTGATTGATTGCATATGATAAGCAAACTAATATGCTTTTTGTTCCGTTCCAAATTGTTTCAACCAGCATTATAAGCTTTTGCAAGCTCGTTGTATTGTTTGAATTAACTTATTCTGTTATTTTACTAGCGAGTACGCAGCAATGATTAATATTTTTAGCCTAGCGAAAATATAGATTTATCAAGGCTTTTTCTTTCAGAGCTAAACTTGAAAGTGATGTGAAATTGATTTTGTTTAATAAATGAAAACTATTTAACCATCTGACCAATGTATTATATTTTTTGATTGTTCCATTCCAACTTGTTTCAGCTAGCAAAACGAGCTTTTGCAAACTCATTATATTGATAAAGTAATTTTTAATTTTAAATTTTAAATCTGATTCTGCATTTTAACAGCGAGTACGCAGCAAAGATTAATATTTTTAGCCTAGCGAAAACGCAAATTTATCGAGGCAATTTCCTTCAAAGATATACTTGAGAGTGATGTGAGATTGATTTTGTTTATTAGATAAAAACTATTTGACCATCTGATTAATGTAAAATGTTTTTTGATTGTTCCATTCCAAAAAGTTTCTGCTAACAAAAAGAGCTTTTGTAAACTCATTATATTGTTGGAGTAATTTTTAATCTGATTCTGCATTTTGACAGCGAGTACGCAGCAAAGATTAATATTTTTAGCCTAGCGAAAACGCAAATTTATCGAGGCAATTTCCTTCAAAGATAAACTTGAGAGTGATGTGAGATTGATTTTGTTTATTAGATAAAAACTATTTGACCATCTGATTAATGTAAAATGTTTTTTGATTGTTTCATTCCAAAAAGTTTCTGCTAACAAAAAGAGCTTTTGTAAACTCATTATATTGTTGGAGTAATTTTTAATCTGATTCTGCATTTTGACAGCGAGTACGCAGCAAAGATTAATATTTTTAGCCTAGCGAAAACGCAAATTTATCGAGGCAATTTCCTTCAAAGATAAACTTGAGAGTGATGTGAGATTGATTTTGTTTATTAGATAAAAACTATTTGACCATCTGATTAATGTAAAATGTTTTTTTTTTGATTGTTCCATTCCAAAAAGTTTCTGCTAACAAAAAGAGCTTTTGTAAACTCATTATATTGTTGGAGTAATTTTAATCTGATTCTGCATTTTGACAGCGAGTACGCAGCAAAGATTAATATTTTTAGCCTAGCGAAGAAATGAATTTCTCGAGGCTTTTCTTTTTAAAGATAAACTTGAGAGTGATGTGAGATTGATTTGGTTTAATAAATAAAAACTATTTGACCATCTGACTAATGTAAAAAGTTTTTTGATTGTGATTGTTCCATTCCAAAATGTTTCAGCTAACAAAAAGAGCTTACAAAAAGAGCTTTTGCAAACTCATTATATTGTTGGAGTAATTTTAAACTGATTCGGCATTTTGACTGTGAGTACGCAGCAAAGATTAATATTTTAGCCTAGCGAAGAAATGAATTTCTCGAGGCTTTTCTTTTCAAAGTTAAATTTTTATTGATGTGACATTGATTTTGTTTAATAAATAAAAACTATTTGACCATCTGACTAATGTTTAATAATTTTGATTGTTCCATTCCAACTTGTTTCAGCTAACAAAACGAGCTTTTGTAAACTCATTATATTGTTAGAGTAATTTTTAATCTGATTCTGCATTTTGACAGCGAGTACGCAGCAAAGATTAATATTTTTAGCCTAGCGAAAACGCAAATTTATCGAGGCAATTTCCTTCAAAGATAAACTTGAGAGTGATGTGAGATTGATTTTGTTTATTAGATAAAAACTATTTGACCATCTGACTAATGTAAAGTGTTTTTTGATTGTTCCATTCCAACTTGTTTCAGCTAAAATTACAAGTTTTAGCAAACTCATTGTATTGTTGGAGTAATTTTAATCTGATTCTGCATTTTGACAGCAAGTACGCAGCAAAGATTAATATTTTTAGCCTAGCGAAAACGCAAATTTATCGAGACAATTTCTTTCAAAGATAAACTTGAGAGTGATGTGAGATTGATTTTGTTTAATAAATAAAAACTATTTGATCATCTGAATAATGTAAAATGTTTTTTGATTGTTCCATTCCAAAATGTTCCAGCTAACAAAACGAGCTTTTGCAAACTCATTATATTGATAGAGTAATTTTTAATTTGATTCTGTAGTTTGACAGCAAGTACGCAGCAAAGTTTTGAATTTTAAGCCTAGTGAAAAAATGAATTTCCCAAGGCTTTTTACAAAGATAAATTTTAATTGATGTGAGATTGATTTTGTTTATTAAATAAAAAACTATTTGACCATCTAATAATGTAAAATGTTTTTTGATTGTTCCATTCCAACCTGTTTCAGCTAAGATTACAAGTTTTAGCAAACACGTTGTATTGTTTGAGTAGTTTTCAATCTGATTTTGCATTTTGACAGCGAGTACGCAGCAAAGAATAATATTTTTAGCCTAGTGAAAAAATGAATTTCCCAAGGCTTTTTCCAAAGATAAACTTTTAGTTGATTGTGAAATTGATTTTGTTTATTAAATAAAACTATTTGACCATTTGACTAATGTAAAATGTTTTTTGATTGTTCCATTCCAGAATGTTTCAGCTAACAAAACGAGCTTTTGCAAACTCATTATATTGATAAAGTAATTTTTAATTTTAAATTTTAAATCTGATTCTGCATTATGACAGCGAGTACGCAGCAAAGATTAATATTTTTAGCCTAGCGAAAACGCAAATTTATCGAGGCAATTTCCTTCAAAGATAAACTTGAAAGTGATGTGAGATTGATTTTGTTTAATAAATAAAAACTATTTGACCATCTGAATAATGTAAAATGTTTTTTGATTGTTCCATTCCAACCTGTTTCAGCTAAAATTACAAGTTTTAGCAAACTCGTTGTATTGTTTGAGTAGTTTTCAATCTGATTTTGCATTTTGAAAGCAAGTACGCAGCAAAGAATAATATTTTTAGCCTAGTGAAAAAATGAATTTCCCAAGGCTTTTTACAAAGATAAATTTTAATTGATGTGAGATTGATTTTGTTTAAAAAATGAAAACAATTTGACCATTTGACTAAAAACAAGTTATTGCATCAGTTTTAGTACAATTGATTTGAGGATTAGCAAAACAAGAGACAGGAAATTAATATAGAATTCCTTTGGGTAAAACATATTATAAATCTGATGATATAACAGATCCAATTAGAACTTAATTGCTTAGTTTAGACTATAAGATATTGAGTTTCTGACACCTGGCAGTTTTAACTTTTGAGATTGTTTCAAAAATCATTGTATAAAACAGTAAAATGTATGACAATTATGTGAAATCGTATTGGGTATACGAGTTATCAGACTAGTCGGCTTTACAGATTCAAAATTGATTTAGACATACTGAGTAGACCTCTATTCAATGAGAT
This sequence comes from Drosophila phalerata, assembly GCA_951394115.2. Taxonomy (NCBI): domain Eukaryota; kingdom Metazoa; phylum Arthropoda; class Insecta; order Diptera; family Drosophilidae; genus Drosophila; species Drosophila phalerata. The sequence goes on from OX596008.2 coordinate 34,230,811, forward strand.
GTAGTCAGTTTGGAATTTTGAATTATGACATTGTTTCAGAAATCAGTGTAAAAAACAGCAAAATATATGACAATTATGTGGAATCGTATTGGGTATACGAGTTATCGGACCAGTCGGCTTTACAAATTCAAAATTGATTTTGACATACTGAGTAGACCTCTATTCAATGAGATGTAGTCAGTTTGGAATTTTAAATTATGACATTGTTTCAGAAATCAATGCATAAATTCTGAACAAACAGCAAAATATATGACAATTATGTGGAATCGTATTGGGTATACGTGTTACCAGACCAGTCAGCTCTACAGATTCAAAATTGATTTTGACATACTGAGTAGGCCTCTATTCAATGAGATGTATTCAGTTTGGAATTTTAAATTATGACATTGTTTCAGAAATCAGTGTATAAATTCTGAATGTAGTCAGTTTGGAATTTTAAATTATGACATTGTTTCAGAAATCAGTGTATAAATTCTGAACAAACAGCAAAATATATGACAATTATGTGGAATCGTATTGGGTATACATGTTATCGGAGCAGCCAGTTTCTAAAATTCAAAATTGATTTTGACATACTGAGTAGACCTCTATTCAATGAGATGTAGTCAGTTTGGAATTTTAAATTATGACATTGTTTCAGAAATCAGTGTATAAAACATCAAGATCTATGACAATTATGTGGAATCGTATTGGGTATACGAGTTATCGGAGCAGCCAGTTTCTAAAATTCAAAATTGATTTTGACATACTGAGTAGACCTCTATTCAATGAGATGTAGTCAGTTTGGAATTTTAAATTATGACATTGTTTCAGAAATCAGTGTATAAAACATCAAGATCTATGACAATTATGTGGAATCGTATTGGGTATACGAGTTATCGGACCAGCCAGTTTCTAAAATTCAAAATTGATTTTATTGTATGGAGCAGACCTCTATTCAATGAGATGTAGTCAGTTTGTTATTTTAAATTATGACATTGTTTCAGAAATCAGTGTATAAATTCTGAACAAGCAGCAAAATGTATGAAAGTTATGTGGAATCGTATTGGGTATACGTGTTATCGGACCAGTCAGCTTCTAAAATTCAAAATTGATTTTATTGAATGGAACAGACATCTATTCAATGAGATGTAGTCAGTTTGGAATTTTAAATTATGACATTGTTTCAGAAATCAGTGTATAAAACAGCAAAATATATGACAATTATGTGGAATCGTATTGGGTATACGTGTTATCAGACCAGTCGGCTTTACAAATTCAAAATTGATTTTATTGTATGGAGCAGACCTCTATTCAATGAGATGTAGTCAGTTTGGAATTTTTAAATTATGACATTGTTTCAGAAATCAGTGTATAAATTCTGAACAAACAGCAAAATATAAGACAATTATGTGGAATCGTATTGGGTATACGAGTTATCGGACCAGTCAGCTCTACAGATTCAAAATTGATTTTGACATACTGAGTAGGCCTCTATTCAATGAGATGTAGTCAGTTTGGAATTTTAAATTATGACATTGTTTCAGAAATCAGTGTATAAATTCTGAACAAATATATGACAATTATGTGGAATCGTATTGGGTATACAAGTTATCGGACCAGCCAGTTTCTAAAATTCAAAATTGATTTTATTGTATGGAACAGACCTCTATTCAGTGAGATGTAGTCAGTTTGGAATTTTAAATTATGACATTGTTTCAGAAATCAGTGAATAAAACAGCAAAATATATGACAATTATGTGGAATCGTATTGGGTATACGTGTTATCAGACCAGTCGGCTTTACAAATTCAAAATTGATTTTATTGTATGGAGCAGACCTCTATTCAATGAGATGTAGTCAGTTTGGAATTTTTAAATTATGACATTGTTTCAGAAATCAGTGTATAAATTCTGAACAAACAGCAAAATATAAGACAATTATGTGGAATCGTATTGGGTATACGAGTTATCGGACCAGTCAGCTCTACAGATTCAAAATTGATTTTGACATACTGAGTAGACCTCTATACAATGAGATGTAGTCAGTTTGGAATTTTAAATTATGACATTGTTTCAGAAATCAGTGTATAAATTCTGAACAAACGGTAAAATATATGACAATTATGTGGAATCGTATTGGGTATACGTGTTACCAGACCAGTCGGCTTTACAAATTCAAAATTGATTTTGACATACTGAGTAGACCTCTATTCAATGAGATGTAGTCAGTTTGGAATTTTAAATTATGACATTGTTTCAGAAATCAGAGTATAAAACAGCAAAATATATGACAATTATGTGGAATCGTATTGGGTATACGAGTTATCGGACCAGCCAGTTTATAAAATTCAAAATTGATTTTGACATACTGAGTAGACCTCCATTCAATGAGATGTAGTCAGTTTGGAATTTTAAATTATGACATTGTTTCAGAAATCAGTGTATAAATTCTGAACAAACAGCAAAATATATGACAATTATGTGGAATCGTATTGGGTATACGAGTTATCGGACCAGTCGGCTTTACAAATTCAAAATTGATTTTATTGTATGGAACAGACCTCTATTCAATGAGATGTAGTCAGTTTGGAATTTTTAAATTATGACATTGTTTCAGAAATCAGTGTATAAAACAGCAAAATATATGACAATTATGTGGAATCGTATTGGGTATACGAGTTATTGGACCAGCCAGTTTCTAAAATTCAAGATTGATTTTGACATACTGAGTAGACCTCTATTCAATGAGATGTAGTTAGTTTGGAATTTTAAATTATGACATTGTTTCAGAAATCAGTGTATAAATTCTGAACAAACAGCAAAATATATGACAATTATGTGGAATCGTATTGAGTATACGTGTTATCGGACCAGTCGGCTTTACAAATTCAAAATTGATTTTGACATACTGAGTAGACCTCTATTCAATGAGATGTAGCCAGTTTGGAATTTTAAATTATGACATTGTTTCAGAAATCAGTGTATAAATTCTGAAGAAATAACAAATTGTATAGAAATGGTGTGGAATCATATTGGGTATACGTGTTAATGATCCAGTCGGCTTTACAGATTCAAAATTGATTTTGTCATAATGAGCAGACCTCTATTCAATGAGATGTAGTCAGTTTGGAATTTTAAGTTATGACATTGTTTCAGAAATCAGTGTATAAAACAGCAAAATATATGACAATTATGTGGAATCGTATTGGGTATACGTGTTATCGGACCAGTCAGTTTCTAAAATTCAAAATTGATTTTATTGTATGGAACAGACCTCTATTCAATGAGATGTAGTCAGTTTGGAATTTTAAATTATGACATTGTTTCAGAAATCAGTGTATAAATTCTGAACAAACAACAAAATGTATGAGAAATATGCGAAATCGTAATGAGTATACATGTTATCGGACCAGTCGGTTCTACAGATTCAAAATTGATTTTGTCATATTGAGAAGACATCTATTCAATGAGATGTAGTCAATTCGGAGCCATAAACTTTGAAGTTGCTTCAGAGATCAGTGTATAAATTCTGAAGAAATAACAAATTGTATAGAAATGGTGTGGAATCGTATTGGGTATACGTGTTATTGGACCAGTCGGCTTTACAAATACAAAATTGATTTTGACATACTGAGTAGACCTCTATTCAATGAGATGTAGTCAGTTTGGAATTTTAAATTATGACATTGTTTCAGAAATCAGTGTATAAATTCTGAACAAACAGCAAAATATATGACAATTATGTGAAATCGTATTGGGTATACGAGTTATCGGACCAGCCAGTTTTTTAAAATTCAAAATTGATTTTGACATACTGAGTAGACCTCTATCAATGAGATGTAGTCAGTTTGGTATTTTAAATTATGACATTGTTTCAGAAATCAGTGTGTGAAACAGCAAAGTGTATGGAAATTATGTGGAATCGTATTGGGTATACGAGTTATCGGACCAGTCGGCTTTACAAATTCAAAATTAATTTTGACATACTAAGTAGACCTCTATTCAATGAGATGTAGTCAGTTTGGAATATTAAATTATGACATTGTTTCAGAAATCAGTGTATAGATTTGTGAATTGGCAAAATGAGTTAATCTCCAGTTGGAGTTTAATGACAGAGAATCTTTTAACAGATTTATCAATGAGAAATTAGTTAATCTATTTGCATGTTGTATTCACATATGAATAGCAGTGTTTGCAGTTGAATTTATCTGAAAGAAAAAGAGCGCACTGGGGCACACCCAGAATGACGAGATACAATTATGAACAGGTATGATTTGTTAGAATATAAACATAAACATTTTTCTTCATTTATTGATCAATGTGTTTGATATTTAGTGCTGAATATTAGTATATTCAATGTGTGATAAAGAATGTGAATAGCTTGAAAAGCTTCATTTAGCATAATACATAATAGTTGTAAATAAATTAAATAAATTAATTAAATCAAATACTTAGTGTAGGTGTGAGTGTAAGTACATATGTGAAAATCATATGATTTAAGATAATAACAAAAACTTGAAATTCATGACGGATGAAACAAGTGTCTTATAATAGAATTAATGATCCAATTGTTGTTGTAGTTGTTGTTGTTGTTATTACTGATGCTGCTTGTTGCTGAAGTCGCAAGTGTTGTCCGAGTGTAGTACGATGAAGTCAAAAGGTGTACGGATTATATAGATTGTACGGATTGTACGGATTGTAGCAATATAACCGTACAACTTGCCGTCGAAGGACATGGAAGCCATGATTATTTGACAGACCATCTTCAGTGATTTTAAAGTATTCTGAAAGAATTAATTTAAAAGAGATGATTAGAAAAGTAAGAATTTTGGATTTTGGATTAGTATTGTTTTGATTAGATGCAAACAAAATTGTAATGCATAAATGTAAATGTGATGGGTCAAAGAGTATGATCAAGTCATAAATTGATAAATTCATTGGAACAGAAACTGTATGGAATAAGCATAAATTGATTTAAGTAACAGCAGCGAATGAATAATCAACTGTTGTACAGGATAATGAAATGATAATTAGTGGTTTTGGTTCCCATTGACAAACCAAGATCAGAAATGAGAAAACAACTCTAAATTCATCAATATAGTAGATGCCAGAGAAAACAGTAGTATTGAACATGTGATAATTATCAGATTTTGATGCATTTAAATTAAAATTGTTATATGATTTTGGTTTTGAATTTATTATTTGTTTTTTAGGTTTATTAGGTTTATTTTTGGATTATTAAAAAATGCTTTTTATTTAAAATTTTAAAGTATTTAAAATATTTAATATAATTTTTGATTTGTGAGTTAAATTTTAATTTTGATTTTTTATTAATATTAACTATTTATTAGTTATTTGATGCTGAGCAAATAACCTTACTTATTGATAGAGTGTTTTTGAGAGCTAAGTGCAATGCATTTACAATGCATTAAGGCAAAAGCAGAGTCAGTGTCAGTGACAGTGACAAGGTATTTGTCTATGCATATATTCACAAAATTTCAAGGCACCAACTTTGACTTTGATTGGATACTAGCAGACTGTACCTTTAGCAATCTTAGCAAAAGGTGCAATTGAATTGTATATTAGATTTTGAAAAACAATTTCGGAGAGAGAGATAGGGAGGCTGGCAGCAAGCCGGTATGAGTGAGAGCACATGTGCAGTCAGTTTGAGCTGAGAGCAGAGAAGCTGAGATTAATAAAATATCAAAGCATCAGAGAGCATACGGAGAGCATTAGACAAAGAGAGGCAAAGACAAGAGAGCGTCCGACAAAGATGGCGGTACTTGTTCATTATTGCATTTTATCTTTGGCATTGAATGTGGGAGGAGGGGTGGTTTGGAGTTTGGAGAAGAAGAAGAAAATTAAAAATTAAAAACATTGAAATGAGCGAGTATTCAAAAAACAATGTACAATATACAATATATATGTACGTGCATCTTTTCAAAGCATACAGATTTTTTGAGTTGAAAAATGTAACATGTGCGTGTATTTATATATTTAATGATTGAAACAAATCATTTAAACATATATACGCAGAACAATGTGTTTTGGTTAAAATTATTTGTTTGTTTGTTTGTTTGTTTTTTGATAATCAAAGCAGATCAAGTTAGATTGATTTTTTGTGAAAAATTTGTCTAGACTTGATAAATTTGTTAATTAACCAATTAACTAATTAACTAATTAACCAATTAACTAATTAATATGAAATTAGCTTTTTTGGCTTACTTTTAAAACCACATGTACATTCCATCTCTAGCAAGTAAATGCGCGTACGAGTATAAACAAATGTACGCTGCTGTTGTTGTGACTGCTGCTGCTGCTGCTCCTGTTGCATTTTAAGACAGTACGAGCAACTATAACCTTGCTTGTTGAATGTTAAAATCATACTTGAACAGCATCAAGGAATGGATGTCGAGCTCATGGGAGGTCTGTCAGAAATTTTGAGAGATTTTGGGAGAGAGAGAGAGAGAGAGCCATTTACGCTCCACAGTAAAAGAGTGCAAAAGTGAGAGTACTCTGAGTGAGTGATTGAGATCACAAGTGTGAACAGACAGAACAAACTGACAAGACAAGACAAGAGTTGAGTTGAGTTGAGAGAGAGAGAGGATTGAGGATTGAAAGAATATCAAACGGCAATTAGCCGAAAAGTAGACAGCGGATAAGAGAATATCAAAGCAAGACAATAATGATGACCTCAATTAATTGGCGCAGAGGGACATAAATATGAACTCAAAACAAGAACAATCACCAACCTGACTTAAAGTCAGTCGCAGTCAGAGAGTCTTAATTTGAATTGAATTTGATATCATCAGCAACTTACATGCACAAAAAGCTTAACAAGCCTAAAGACAATAAATGAGGTATTGAAGATCCCATTGTTAACAACAATATGACAGCATTGAGAATCATCATCAAGAACAAGAGATGAAGATGATAGGCAGATGTTGAGATTGAATGCAGTGAGTGGTACTCATTCACTCGTTCACGATGAACACATGTAGCCAGTTTTCTGAAAAGAATGAAAACAATATTGCATTTAAAAACAGCATGTAATGAACAATTACCGGACAGGCGCAGCAGAAGGATGAAAAAGCTAATGTTATCTGAATGTCTTATTGAAAGAACTAAAAGAGCTGAATGAATTTGAGTGCTTCTAATGAAGTTGAGTTTAGCGTTAAATTGGAATTATCAATTTATGATTGATTGAATTTGTTAATATTTATGATAATATTAATTATAAAAATGATTAATTTAGTTAATTAAATTAAAGTTAGTCAACTAATGATTGATTGATAAAGCTGAAACAAAAAGTAAAGCTGAAATAAAAGGTAAAATTCACTAATTGGTGAATCAGAAGTGAAATGAAATAAATTCAGTTATTGTATTATGATTAATTGAACTTGTTAATTGTTGGTTTTTATAATAATAATAATATTGATACTATTAATATTAATATTAGTCATTTTGTTGATTAATTTTCAAAATAATTTAACAAATGACTAATGGAGCTGAATACAAAAGATAATTTTTAATTTTTAATTTTTGCATGAAAGAGGTTTGAATTTTTCAATTTGATGATATTAATCATTTTGTTAATAAATTGACAAGTGATTAATAGAGCTGAAAAACAGAGAATATAATTTCGCATAATGATAAATGTGATTGAAAGAAATTCGAATTTTCGATTTTTGATTGGTTGAGCTTGTTTTTATATTTTTTCAAACAACGTTATAAAACATATTTTTATGAAAAATGTATGACATGAAGTGTTAAATGGTATACTTGGTGTGATGTGATATTAGAGCTAATTAATAGTTTAGTGTGTGTGTGTGTATGTGTGTGTGTGTGATTTTATACAATGTGTAAGGATACAGAGAGGGATGATTACTAATGATAATAATAACAATAACAATATTTAAATGTTAAATTTTGTGAGTACTTGATATAGTTTTTGTAATGAATTAGTTGTTTTTAATTTGGTTAGATAAGCAGATAAGTAATTTGTTAGTTTTTTATTTCTTATTTTTGGTTTTGATTTTAATTGGTTTAAGCAGCATTATCTTATAAAAAGCAGTAAGGAATTTAAACAATATTATGATTTGAATGATTTAGATAGCTTAACAGTTTATGCAGAATCAAAGTGTACATATAAATGTGTATGAGTGTGTGCATTAGTATATGTATATGAGAATGTAAGTGTTAGATTCTAATTACAATGAAGTGAAAAATATTATTAATGAATGACATATTAATATACATGAGAGTATGTGTTTGATTGATAAAGATTTTGTTTGTTTTAAAACTTTAAAAATGACAATGACAATGTGTATGAGTGTGAATGAGAACGGAGTGATGAAAGCAGGAATGGCAGGATTAATCCCGGCATCAGCGGTAGTAACGAAAATGATGATGATGATGACGATGATGATGGAGATGATGATGATCATAATATCCAGGGTGGTAGAATCGCCAGCAACGAATGATGAAGATGACAAGCAGATGCTTAACTTAAATGCAGTAAATGGTACTTATTTGTCACATATTCATCGGAAACAGTAGCAAAATATAGTCACATAAGATAGTGTGAATTGAAGAAAGAAAATAATACTTAATTGGATCATTGGCACTTGCAAGTCCAGCCAACTACAGTTGTCGAGCATAGTTACGCTAGGGAGCCGTAATTGTTGATGGTACAGCCACAGAAAAGAAGAAGATGGCAAAATACAAATACTTATTGCAAATGCAATCGCATAAGGCAGTGTGAGTTGAAGAAGGAGAACAATGTTCGATTAGATCGTTAACAATTGGATTTAAAATCAATTCCAGTTGTGGATCGTTGAGCAGCCGGAAAAAGTTGCCAAAAACAACCGCATAAGGCAGTGCGAATTTAAAAAAGACAACAATGCTCGATTAGATCGTTGATAGTGCATTTAAATAATCTGCAATGGACATTTACCTGACTGACATAACAGGAGGATGAAAGAGATAGTGAAAGAACTAGTATTATCTGCATGTCAGAATAGAGTAGCAGAGAGTCAGCCATGTAAGGCAATGTGAAACGAAAATGGAGAAGAATGCTCGATTGGATCGTTGGCGATTAGACTTTCAGCCAACTCAAATTGTCAAACATAGCTACGCTAGTGAACCATTATTGTTGTTAGCACAGCCTTTAATGATGAGACAACAACGACGACGACAACGACGACGACGACGACGACGACGACGACGACGAGAATGAAAGTAATACCAACGATGATGATGATAATGATGATGACAGCAATGACAATGATACAGCAGCAGCAGCAACGGTGACAGTGACAATGATAATGATGATGACGACGATGACGACGATGATAAAGGCAGTGACAGGAGCGATGATGATGATGATGACGATGACGATGACGATGATGACGACGACGATGTTAATAATGACAATGACGATGACGATGATGATGGGGATGATGATGACAGTGACGGTGATGAAAATGACAGCAGCAGCAGCAGCAGCAGCAACGACAAGACTGGGGACAATATCAATGATGATGTAGATATTGATGATGATGATGATGACCAGCGAAGATGATGATGTGTTATTGATGATGATGATGAAGACAGCTTATAGGTCGACAGTTATTTGTGACGACAGCAGTGGTGACAGTAGCATTGATAGTGATGATGATGATGATGATTATTACAGGAGCAGGTGAGCATTCGATAAAATCGTTGAGACTGTATCACTCAGGATGTATGGGCATTTCCCAAAGCATTGTCAGCCAGACAATTATATTATTGTTGTTGTTGCCGCAGCACTTGCATCAGCAACGCAACATCATGATGATGATGATGATAATGACAGCGACAGTGACGTTGATGATGATGATGATGATGATGACGATGATGCCTCCAGATAGCGTTTGATGAGAGAGACATGTTGTGAAAAAGAATATTAATAAAATTTATTAGTGATGATAATGATAGTGTTGTTATTTTGCTTTAATTTCCTTTTTACTCTTTTAATTGAGTATTACAAAAATTGCAAGAAATTGCAAAAATTGCAATATCAAAGAGAAATGGTAATATAAACAATAGCAACAACAGCAAGTTGTGACAAAGCAAGTGTTTCGAACGAGACGAAATGTAATGAGATGTGAAATGATTACAATGCTTGAGTCGCTTCAGTGAAAACATAAGTCAGCTGGACATTTGCGTTTGATGAGCTGAGCGCCAGGCCATGTGCGCTTCAAACGACGTCTGGCATACGGATATCTTAGCCTTCTGGCCAATTTGTTTGGATGATTAGCAAGTCGATCATTGTATCGAATCGAATATTGATTGATTTCATCCCAGACCGAAAGGACTTTCAGATCACGATGCAGTGTTCTAGCACTGACACGTTGTGGGGCATTGACAATGAGACGAAGTGCTTGATTTTGTAATGCTTGCAATTTGCGCAAATGTCTGTTTGAAACGCAGCCGTACAATTCAATGCCATACTTCCAGATGGGAGCAATTATTTGCTTGTAAATTAACAATTTGTTGACTGGTGAGAGGCGAGAACGGCTCAATAACCATTTGTAATCATTTAATCTGGTCTTCACCGCCTGAATGATAAGTCTTGCGTGTGTGGCCCACAAAAGTTTCCTATCAATGTTCAGACCCAGATATTTGACATAGTATTTAGCCGGTATGATTTCGTTATTGATCTGCACCGAAGTGCTCATATCATTGGCATCGGTGGTGACATTAACACGTTTAAGCGTGAAAATAATATGAGTTGATTTGCTGCTATTGACTTTGATATTCCACTTGTTGCACCACTCGGCAAATGCATTTAGCTGACGTTGCATTCGAGAGCAGGCATCTTGAGCATTGTACGAGGTTGCCAAAAAGGCAGTGTCATCAGCATAAGTTGCTGTTAATGCCGTTGGATTATTGGGATTATTATTGGCAGTATGACTGGGCATATCCGATACATAGATGTTGAATAGTAGTGGTGCAAGGACACTACCTTGCGGCACCCCAGCCAAAATTGGCCGCACAGTGGAGACAGCACCATCGCTCTCTCTCACACAAAAGCTGCGATTCGAAAGGAATGATTTGATAATTAAATAGAGCGATTCACTGACATTTGTGCGGAGTTTGAATAAAAGACCCGAGTGCCAGACACGATCAAACGCTTGTTTGATGTCGAGAAAAACACCCGATGTGGGGAAGCCATGCTCAAAGGCCGTATTGATGTGATCAACTAACCGATGGACTTGTTGAATAGTGCCGTGCTCAGTGCGAAAGCCAAACTGATGATCTGGTATGACACCATTTTCGGTAGCATCACCACTGAATGGCAGCAGTTCATCTTCGAGACGTGTGAAAATGACTTTTTCATATAGCTTGGAGATTTGCGATAGCAAGCTAATCGGACGATATGATTGAAGATTATGACGACTACCGCCTTTGATGCCACCCTTGGGTATCATTCGGACAACAGCGCATTTCCATTGCGATGGAAAGTGATGAAATTGCAACATTTTGTTGAACAAGAGAAGCATAAATAGGATGCCCTTTCGTGGTAATGATTTGATGACAAGACTATCGATATTATCTAGTCCCGGTGATTTAGCAGACTGCAATTGACCAATGTAAGCAGTTAGTTCATCGTAAGTGACTTGTCGCAGGTGTTGATGTGCCGGAGAGTCGGACAGATCGATATGTCGCTCCAACAGCGCATCAACCCTACGACTGTGATCAGCCGGAGCGATATTAAAGGGTTTGAAACGATCCTCTAGCTCAGAGGCAAATGCCTCAGCTTGCTCCTCAGTGTCTTGGCACCATTTGCCTTTTTGATTTCTCAGCGTATACCGCATTAGCGGCTGTTGTTTAATGGCCTTGGTAGCTTTCCATAGACTGAGGCTACCCTTCTTTTGTGCTTCTTCAGCGGACAGAATTGAATCGAAAAATTCAATTCGATTGCGATCAATGATATGAGAGAGTTTGCGACAGGCACGCTGCCAATCAATCCAATGACTGTGCCGGCGAGTGCGTTTATATCGTTTGTGAAGTCTACGCTTGAGACGCATCAATTCAAGTTGCTCTGGAGTCCTTAACATTGGACGAGCATCAGTATCAGTATTTCCGCTATTAATACTATTGCCAGTACCATTGCGATTTGTTGAGTTTCGCTTGCGATTTCTATTTGCTGCATTTGCAGCTGTATAGATGTTTTTGACAAACACAGTCAACATGTCATCAATATCATCAGCTGATCTGATTTCAACATTCAAATTGACAGTGTTTTGTATGGTCAGACGAAATGTGTCTAGATTAGACTGTTTATTAAGCAGTCGGCGTGATTTAGTAGGAGACAGTTTTTTATCGGATGCAAAGGAATTCACACAACGCTGTCCGTAATAATAGCAAGCATTGATTAGATTAATTTTTAAATCAACTATCAAAGGCATATGATCACTGCCCAAATTGGGCAGACGTCTGATTGAGAGACGCTGTGGCGAAATGTCAGAGTATATGCAGAAATCAAGAATACTCGGTATATTACCATTTGCTGGATAATGAGTAAACTCTCCAGATGAGAGTACATTGAGAGAGTTGGATGTCAATATGAAATCCCTTAATATTCTGCCACGAGGACAGGAGCTCATATTGCCCCAGAGGCGATGTTTGGCATTCCAATCACCGCCAACAATACAATGCGCTCCAATGTATGAGAAGAACGAATCGTAGAGATCAGCAGAGACTGGCCAACTGGGTGGCCAGTAGCAGGATGCTACATTTATGCTACCCACATCAGTTTGAATGCGAACAATTGCACATTGTACGTGCGGTAGTGAGAGGCTTGGAAGAGATTCATGTTTGATGCGTTTGGATATTAAAATGCCAGCGCCACCAATACATAAACGTTTGCGTGGCGTATTGGCTGTATGAAGAGTATAATTGGGAATATCAATGTTTGAGTGGGAATTGAAGTGAGTTTCACTGAGAAGCAACACATCAATACTGTGAGCATTTAGAAAACTAATCAATTGATTTTGTTTTCTAGTAATGCCATTTGCATTCCATATACCAATACGAAAACCAATCATATTGATGGGGAATGACATGACGAGGTGTGATAGACACTGCTGCTCAGACTGGATGAGCAATTGTCATTATCATCAGCATTTTGAATGAGATGATTATCAATCTCATTCTCATTATCACTGCTGTCGCTACTTATAACAATAGTGTCATTATCAATAACATTATTATTATCAATAATGCAGACACTGCTGACACTGTTGGCACTGTTGGCCGGCAAGAGCGTTGAGACTGCCATTGATGGTGCATACGTCTCATTGGTTGAGAATGCAAAAGGCATTTGCTCAACCACCGATGGTGGTGATGATGATGATCGTGGCGTGGCAATGGATCTTTCTTCCACAGAGTATGCATACGACATTGATGACGATGCAGTTGCTGATGCTGATGCCGATTCTGTTGCTGATGCCGAATCTGATGCTGAATCAGATGCAGATTGCAGTGCCGATCGCGATGGTGAGTCACAAACAGGTGAATATGACGATGAGAATGGCGAATAAACAGACGGAACAGATGAGAATGGTGAGTAGACAAACGGAACAGACCAGACTGGTGAGATAGAACGCATGGAGTAGGGAACCGACCAGTCTGATGAGTTCGAGCACATGGAATGAGCTGATAGCAGCGAAATGGCAGAATCAGTTGATGGCGATGCTGATGGTAATGAGTCCAGAATGCTGGATCTCATCGACAAGGTGGGTGAGAGAGGCGGTGATGATGGTGGCGACGGCGACAACGGCGGTGACGGCCGTGAAAAAGATCTATCACCTATAATGCGCTGCAAATTTTGCACCTGCATTGATAGATCCACAATAGTTCTCTGCTGATTCACAATCATTTGGAATAACATTTGATTGTCATAGGATTGCTGAAATGCATTTTGAGTGGGTGGCGATTCGTACTGAAACATTTTCAAGCGCCGCCGTCGCCGTCGTCTCTCAGACAAAGTACGACGATGATGATTTTGTTTGAACAAATTGTTCTTGATGGTACGAGTAAATCTTGATTTTCTCAATGGCAACGATTGAGTTGAACCAGAGGCATCATGATTATGATCAGACAACATGTCACTATCAGATGAAGCAGACAACGAGGAGGATGAGCTGAAGTCCTTAGTAATCTTGTTCGGACTATTTTGAATATATCGATGTTGATGTAAAGCAATATTGCTGTGATGACTGCTACTGCTGCTGCTGCTGTTGTTGCAACTGTTGCTATTGCTTTTATCGCTGTTATTGCTTCTGCTGCTATTATTGCTGCTGCTGCTGCTGCTGCTGCTGCTATTACTGCTGCTGTTGCTGTAGCTGTTACTACTGTCACTACCACTACCACTGCCTGTTATATCAACAATAATGATGTTGTTGTGCTCATCATTAGTAGATTCATTCTCAATATTAGTGAATGATTTATGATTTTCAAACTTGTGACGAACATTGAACTTATTGCTATTTTTGGCTTTGCTTACATTGCCATTGCCATTGCCATTGTTATTATTAATAATATTACTGTTATTATTAATATTTGCAGAATTGCTTCTCAAAGAATTCAAATTCTTTTTGGACAACGACTTGATAATGGTCTTTAATTTGCATTGAATAAAACGCAAAAATTGATTGCAGCTATCATGATTAGACGAATGAGCACAATTGCAATTGCAGCCGGAGGGTGCATTTGTTGCAATTGTTGTTAGTGTCGATGTCGATGTCGATGTCGATGTCGGTGTCGGTGTCAATGTCGGTGACGGCGACAGCGGTGAGTAAGCAATATTAGACCCAGCAGTCAATGCTAACGACGACGACGACAGCGTAGTTGTTGTTATTGTTGTCGTCGTTGCTGTTGACGTCGATGTTGTTGTTGTAGACATTGATGTTGTAGTCGTTGTTGCTGATGTTGCTGATGTTGTTGTTGTTGTTGAAGAGGACAACAATTGTGGTGACAAAGTGGATGCTGATATTGTTGATTCCGAGGAATCAGTATCAGCAGAGGTGAAGATCAAAAATACACCAAATGGTGAAGATGAATTTGGATTTGGACTGGCCATTGTATTTATATTTCTTATATTTCTTACTTCTTCTAATTCTTCTAATATTAATATCTATCAAAAATATTTTTTAGAAAATTATGAATAATTGAAACAAATATACGTATTCGGACGTAAGTAATGACAAAGTGAAAGAAAAGAACGCAATCAACTAGAGTTGAAAAAGATTTGTGGCACAGCAAATTGGAACAACTCCTAAGTTTTGCGAGACAAAAAAGAGGCAACAATTTGTTGCTATTGTTGTTATTATGAAAAAACAGTCTCTAGCTCTTAAAATGTTCTGATTGTAAGTATTAATTTGAGACTGGTCAAATTAAATTATAATCAAGCAGAAACTAAAACAAGATCAAAAACAAAAACAAATGGAATAAAATAGTAAAAGCTAGTAAGAGCTGTGATACAATGAATTTGATGAATTTAATTGAATTAAATTCAGTAAATCAAACAAAAGCCACAAGAGCCGCAAAATACCACAAAATAACAAAAGTATAAACATGAATAAAAATAAACAAAATAAAATAATAATAAAATAAATAAATAGCTAAATAAATACTCAGTCAGCTAATTGGGATTTATTCCAGTTAATCAGATTTGAGCAAAACAAAAAGAAATGACAAGAAATATATAAGAAATATATACGAATATATGATCAAATTGATGAAAAGGATAATTGTCACAGCTGACGTAGTGAGTGAATGAGCAAAGATAAATGCAAAAAGCAAAAATCAGTGCGTGTGTGAATTCAAATGGCCAAAATCAAAAGAGCCAAAAGTAGAGCAATTTCCAATTGTATGGAAATGATAAAGATAAAAAGTAATACTTAAATATATGTACTTATGAAAGGGTAATCTTAAATTATGCAAGTATATGATAATGATATTAATGTTAATGTTAAGATTAAGATAAGAAAATGAGTATTTTATGTATATTAATACTATGTTGTCTTTTTTAGTACGTACAAAAAATCATGTGGATACTGTAGCAGTTGCTAATGCTGATGTCGTTGTAGTTTTGTTGTTGCTGTTGTTGTTGACAACAACAAATGCGACAGATATCAAAAGCAGACGTCAAAGCAATGAAGATCCACTTCTTTGGCCAGAATCAAAATCAATAACAAAATGTTCCTCCAGTGTCAGAGATGAGACACTTTTTGAGTCTTCAAATTATAAACGCCAAGGCAGAGGCAAATAACAGGACTGGTGAAGACGGTGTCATCAACGTCGTATTGCTTGCCTTGTGATGAAAAATTATTTCTGCATGAAGAGAGAGAAAGAGAGATATATTTTAGTAATTTCTTATAAAAAATGAAAGAAATAATTGATGAGGATTATTTCAGCCAGTTACAAAAGTATTAACTGCTGTGGCTTTATGTATGATATGTGTGTGTGTTTTATGCATGAGTATGTCTTTTATGCAATGTTACATAAAACGGAACAAGCATAAATTTGATCAGAAGCTAAAAACACGACAGAAAATTAAAATAATTGACTATTTTAATTTTAACTGCTGCGTTTATGTTTATTATCATATTTTTAAATATTATTAATTTTAATAAATATTTCTATAAGTTTATTTTTATTTTTAAATTTTACTGATTGAGTTGTTAATTGGAGTAAATATTCCAATATAATGGCAGTAGATGTTTGTTTTTAGCACAATGGTAAATAAAACAGAACAAGCATAATTTTTGAATAAAAACTGTAAACATAGCAGACAATTAAAACAATTGACCATTTTAATTATTGTTGCTACGTTTATGCTTTGACATCATAATTTTAAATATTTTTAAATTTGTTCAATATTTCTGAAATTAATCATTTATGCATTAGATAAATTATTTTATTTTAATTGATCCAGAGTGCAATTTTATTTTAATTAATTGATTGAATTGATAATTGGAATAAATGTTCCAGTATTATGACAGTAGATGACAGTTTTGAGCAACTGTACATGCAGAACTAAAAGCAAAAGCAAGTGCAAAAGACAAAAAAGCAAATGCAATAATGATGCGATTCTTGTTCACGTCATTTATGTATTTAACAAATGAAGACAGATAATTGGATGCCAACTCTTTGATAAATTGTTGACAGACTGTACCTCTGCGTCTTGTGCAAAAGTAGAGTTTAAAAGTAGTAGCACAAATGTGATACAAATGTGATGGCAGAGCAGGAACAAAAGTGGAAAGCAAGAGTAGAAAACAAGAGGCTCAGCCATGTTTTCTGAAATTGAACTTTCAAGTGTGAAACAGACAGACAAGAGTTGAGAGAGAGTTTTTTCAAACGGCAATTTGTCGAAAAACAAAACAACGGACAAGGCAAAAATGATGGCGTCAATTAATTGGCGCTCTTGAATGTTGAGAGATTTTTCAGCAACTGTACCATGATGCAGATATGCAGAGTGAATGCAAAAAATTGAACAAGAAACGCAAAGAGTACAAAACAATTGAGGAGCATATAAGCTTCTCAATTACTGTGTCCCCCGCGCTTTTTTAGAACAATTTGTTATGAATGAGTAACCATACAAGTTATCATATTTGCAAATGGATTTGGATTTCAAAGTAAAATGTACATTTTAAATATGTAAATTTTGAGTATTTAAATATAATTGAGAATATTTGAATAAATTGAGTATACATATGCCTAGAATGATATGTGATTATGTTTGAGAAATTACGCAAACTGTTCATTTGATAAAAATTAAGTAGATTTACTATAAATATATTTTAAATATCATAATGTTTATTAGCATTTTATAAAATAGCTGCAAAACAGGTTGACTTTTTATTTTCTTTTTGCGCACGGACACAAGTAAAACGGACAAAGCAATGCATGAGTTTGTAAATATGTTACAAAGACATGTTTTAAAGAAAATGCATAATGGCTAGTTTTTTTTTTTTTTTTTTTGGCAAAAGACAAAGAATCCAAGAATCTTTAAAAGTATAAGAGCATTCAAACAGCAGCAGTAGTAAAATATGCATTTTACATTAAGTAGAGTATTTGTACAAAAAATGGTACAGAATGATACTAAAGTGAAAACGTATGAGTTAAGCAAAATTTGGATTGCAAAAATGAAAGAGAGCAAAAGCAAACCAATGACCATATCAATTGCTGCAGTTTTGCCTCTCATTTTTCAACCAAAACGAGTCATAGCGTCTTTGCATGCATAAACATATGAATATTTATGTCATTTGCACACATTATTATTTTTCAAAAAAGCACCTTTATTATTAATTTCAGCGAAAAATAAATACATAAAAAAATGTCATGCTTGTAAAAGCTTGAAATGAAATATGTCGCACATATTAGAAGCTTGAAATGAAAGATGTCGCACATATATATATATTAATGCATACAAACATTTAGCCAAATAATTTAGTCAAATATGTATATGCAGACATATATATATGCACATATGATTTCAGCTTACTTTGAATATAGTAATTGTGTATTTTTATTTGTTTTAAGTGATTTATGATTTATGACCCAATTTATTTCAATTAGTTTGATTAAATTAAATACCACACATTTTAAATCAAACAAACACTGTGTTTTCATATTTCATATATATTTTGACACTCTTTTGATCGATTGATTGATCGCTCTCATCCGCTGCACACAACCGCACTCAAACAATGCTGAATTTGTATTTGTATATGAAACTTAATTGAGCAAACAAAACAGGCAGACAGACAGGCAGGCAGGCTGACAGTTTGAGAACACTCAAGTAGCCAACTCATTCGCTCAGTCACCCACTCACTCTCAGCAGAGAATTCAGAGAGCAGTAGCAGCAAGAACATGCCCCCTTTGTCACAACAGATGAGTGAGCGAGTGAACGAGCGAGCAAGCGAGCAATTGAGTGAGAGACAATCGCATAAATGCGTAGAGGGTACGAGTGTGAGCGAGTCAAATATGCTAGAGTTGAATTGAATTGAACTGAATTTTAATTCAGAGAGGGAGAGATAACAGATGACAAGCAAATAAGGAGAGCAGCAAAAAACAAACAATGATGGCGGCATCACTCAAGTGAGCATCACCTTATATGAAGATGATGTTGATGGTGGTGGTGGTGGGGAGCGAATTTGTCAAAGAGAGAGAAATACAGC
Organism: Drosophila phalerata; assembly: GCA_951394115.2. Lineage (NCBI taxonomy): Eukaryota > Metazoa > Arthropoda > Insecta > Diptera > Drosophilidae > Drosophila > Drosophila phalerata. The sequence goes on from OX596008.2 coordinate 34,250,024, forward strand.
AATGATCAAGAGTTGACACAGCAACAACAACAGCAACAATTGATGGCCGTATTTTGAGTGCAATTTCTCAGACATACTTGGATTTATTGGCAAATTTGGCAAATTTCTCAATGTAAACACAATTACATTAATAATAGTAATAATAAAATTTATTAATTTATTTATCCATCAATTATTGGATAGTTTCAATTAATTTTAGATAATAATTTATTTGTTTATTTTTCAGACATTTTTATTTTCATTTAAATTGAATATTTTGTAAGATTTTAATTTATTAAATTTTTATGATTTTAGCATTTATTAATTTTTATGATTTTAGCATTTATTATTTTATTTTATTTTGATCTTTAATTTATTTTAAATATTTTAATTTTAATTAAAGTTGGATTTTTTTTGTATATTTTTAATTTATTAATTTCTATGATTTCAGTATTTATTATTTTATTTTATTTTATTTTAATTTTATTTTAAATATTTCTATTTTAATTTAAATTGATTGTTTTGAATGTTTTTAATTTATTAATTTTTTATGAATTTAGCATTTATTATTTTGATTTAATTTTATTATAAATATTTCTATTTTAATTTAAGTTGATTAATATGTGTATTTTAATTTATTAATTTTTTATGATTTCAGCATTTATTATTTTATTTTATTTATTTATTTATTTTAATTTAAATTGATTGATATGTGTATTTTAATTTATTAGTTTTTTATGATTTTAGCATTTATTATTTATTTTATTTGGTTTTATTTTATTTTATTTTATTTTATATTGAATAGAAATAAAATAATAATAAAAATAAAAATTGAGAAGTTACCCAAGTTAATTGAGTTGTTTCATTTTTGAATTGTAACTGAAAAAATATTTCAGCAAACAAACAGATGACCAAGAAAAAAGCCAATTATGAAAAAGCAAAAGCAAAATACAACAGCAGCAGCAAAAACGGCATGTCTCTCTCCCACACCGTAACCTTTGTACAAGCAAACAAAAGAAGACATGGGGAGAAAGGGGGGGGAGAGATAAACTAATGTAAAGAAGGAGGACTCATAAGCGCCAACTTTTTACTTTTTTCCAATTTCAGCAGACTGTACCTTTGTAGGTATGCAGGAATATGAACTGTAACAATATCAAAGTGCAAGCACAAAACAAATGTGCAAAAAATGACATGAACCAAAGGAGAAAAAGTCCCGCTGCATTTTTGATATCGAACTTCAAGAGAGAGAGGGCAGTAAGAGAGACTTTGCAGCCACACTCTATGACCCTGAATCCCCTTTCAAATATTTAGGAAAGAAAATATGCATGCATGTATATATATTCATATACATATATATGCAGATATGTATGCAGAAATTTGTAAGAGCTGTAAAAGTATAATATATAAAATGTATGTAATATAAATTGAATATATAAATGTATAAAAATATAAATAAATATAAATATGTTAATGAATATACGAAATAATTGTAGCATTTAATTTGTAAAAATATAATATAATATAATTGTAATAATAACCTATAATCAATAGCAATTGTATGTAAAAAGTGTTGAATACTTTTCAAGCAACCCTCGTGTGAACATGTAAAGCCATATAATGACATATATACATGTGTCCATACAGAGAGTGCAGTTAACGAATGCATATGAAACAAACATATTTATACACATGTGGGAGCAGAGTACACTTTCTGTTCACATTTATCCCCCACTTCCTCATTGCACTAAGCTGAACTAAACTCCAACAAGTGTAAGAGAGAACACAGGTGCAGAATGTGTGTGTGCAAGAGACAGTACAGTGCATTTAGAGAAAAAATATAACGGACAGACAAAAGCAATTGGCATAGCAGACACTCCGATAAGAGAGATACACGGAGAGAGAGAGCTAATGCACAGTACATAAGTAACGGCAGCAGCCAATCAGTCAAACGGCATATATATATGTACATATGTATGCAATACACTTGTTCACAGACATTGACCTTTGTACTTTTGCATTCACATTTGCACTTTTGATTTTGATTTTTGATTTTTATTGAAATTATATGCCTTTATATGCTTATCACTCTTATCACTTTTATATATTATATAATTTCCACAATTGTAGTATAGGGAATATCCTTAATGCGGCAACTGTTGAACTGTACACAATTTTACACACACCTACACCCGCACCTGTATATGTTTATGCACAATATAAAGGGATAAATTGAAACAGAAATGTATGGCCAAATGTTTGATATTTGTATTGTGAAATACAAATTGAAAAATGAAATGGAAAATGGAAAATATATCAACTCACTCTGAATGTCTCACATATATGTACATACATACATATATGTGTCTTGATTCTTCAAATTTTTGCAGATTATTATAGTTGATGTAGTTGTAGTTGCTGTCGATCCGTTGAAATGTCTATTTTAAATTATGTTCACTTTCACTTTTCTTATTGTTTGTATATAATCACTCCTGTATGTATGTACACTTGTACATTTGTATGTATGTATGTAGAACGTTGGCCAATTGATTTGATTTAATATGTCGTTTGTCCGACACCAACGTCAGCATCGTTCAGCGTCTGCAAATGCACTTCTACACACCTTCTCCTTCTTGTTTGTCGAATATTAATACCGAATTTGAATTAATTAGCGAGACTCGCGCTCACTTCCAAGACATATTCAACACACCACATATGTATGTACAGAGAGGCAGAATGAACCAATGATCAATGAGCGGAGTGAGCGATTCAGACAGAGTGAACGAATCTGAGAACAAATGAACGAATCTGAACAAATGAACAAATGAACGAAATTGAACTAGAGTGAACTTGTGTTTTGTTCCTCTATTTGCACATTAGTGATGGCCCTTAATTTGAATTTAAATTCAACTGCAAATGAAATGAAACAAATTGCAAGTTGAAAATTCAAATTAAAGGCGGCAAAATTTGAAAATATTTCAAATATGTTGGAATATGTAAAAACAGATGAATATACAATTATATATATTTATAAAAATATTGTAAAATAGGTAAAATATGAATGATAATTATGCATATGTAAAATGTATGTAAAATGTATATATAATATTAATAATACTATGTATGATGATGAGTAAATGTAAATGTAAATGTATACAATACAATATATGTGTGTGTGATTAATGAACAGATTCTCAGACATTCAGTAATTTGTACATTTCAAGTTGTATTTTTAATTTGATTTTGGTTTTTGGTTTTGTGGTTTTAGTGGTTTTATATGCGCATTTGGATTATTATTGCTACTGCTACTGCTCGAACAACTATTATTTATTAATGACTTGAGTGTGAATGTGTACTGAATGCTGCTACTGAAGAATGAAATATGATACTATACTACTACTACTGCTGTAACTAAGTAGTGGCAGAGATAAGAGTAGTGATAGTAACAACCGCTACTACTACTATCACTTGTTGAATGTACGCGCGGAATCAAAATACAATACAATACAATGTATAATATATATGAATTTTGAATTTTCATAGATTGATTGAGCATCACATGAGTATATATTCCGCATGAGTATATAAATAAATAAATATATATATACATATGAATACATATATTCAATTCAATTACACACACATGCGTATATATAAACACATTTGTTTAATGATTTTCCGGTTGTCAGTCTACAATACAACTCTCTCACTCCGATTAGCATACTTTTGAACACAGACACACAGCTCGAACACAATTCAAACACTTGCAATAGCTCCAATTCTAACTCTAATCATAGTAGAGGGGGGAAATGATGTAGAGTATTGAGTGGAGTGCAGAGTGCAGAGTGTAGAGTGTAGTGTGTAGTGTTCAAAATTCGAGTAGAGAGAGAAGGTAGCCCAGATCTATCTTTAAAAGGGTATTCACAAGTGAGAGCAGATGGGGAGTGATGTTGAGGCAAGACATCAAATATATTTCTCTCCCCCTGCATCTCACTTGTGGTTGAGTTTTGTGTGGCATTAGCAAGTTCTTTAGTGTTGTCAATTGTACAACAATTCCTTATCAATTACATACATACACATAGTGTGTGTATATGCAATTAAGGAGACACAGAGTATTAGATATTCTGCACATACATCTCGAGACACACACACACGAGTATGTATATGTGCAGGGAATATCTCTTGCTACAACACTAGTGCACTGATTCCACACATCTGAATGTTGGGTAGAATGTATAGGTATAGGTAGGGTGACAGGTGGAATGGAAAGGCTGATTTGAATATGAAATGCAAAACAGACAGACAACAGCATCAACAGACTACAGAGACGCGAGAGAGAGAGAGAGAGAGTCTGAATCGAATCGATCAGCACACACCTTAGACACGCAACACTTGTTGGTCCACTCTGTCCAATTCCACACACATAAACGCACTTACAACAAGTGAACATGTGTATGAAATGAGACAGAATGTCCTCCACATCCACATCCACATCCCCAATCACCATCCCCAATCACCATCCCCATCCTCCTCTTGCAGTTGTAATTTGTCTTTTTTACTATGCCAAGTAAATGTATGATTGAGTTTGAGAGTTGAATTGAATCGAATAGATAGCTGCAATGAATTCGCAAAACCGAGACAAGTGAACGATTAGTGGACAACTTGCAGTCTGTACGAATCATTGCAACAGAGTCGAATTCGAATTCAAATTGTAGCATATATGAAGAGTATAATGAGGATGTTGACGAGGACGAAGATGACGGGGACGAGGACAATGGAGATGTGTGCGTACGTGCATGTATATGCGTGCGAGTGAGTGCCAAAACGAAACGAAACGCACATCCGCTCCCAGTCTCAGCAATCTGCAATCTGCAATCTACTGTCCATCGTTTGCATTCCACATTCTTAGATTGTCGTACAAGATAGTGGGGAGATAGAGAGTGTGTTAGTGTTAGAGATAGATGGATTGGTGTGTAGGAATGTGTATTTTGGGACGAAAACAAGGGAATAGTGTTTGCACGAAACGAAAGAACGAGTGCAAGAAGGCTGATTAGAATATGTGTAAGTACTCAAATACGCAGACATTCGATCAAACACACACACCCATCGGCACAACGACAGCAGCAATCGACACTTGACCCACTTAAAAGAAGTGGCTCTCCAATGCATTCAAATATATGCAAGAAATGTTTGGATAAAAGCTAGATTAATTGTTTGCAATTTCGCATACGACAAGTGAACGATTAGTGGACACAATTGCGACACGAAATTGCTTAAAAAATGCATATATATTTGTACACGTGTGTGTGAGTGTGTACTAGAGTGAGTGATGATTATGGAGAATTATCAAGTGCCGTGCGTGCGTCGAGTGTCGAGTGTATGCGTGTGAGCGATAGAATGTCAGAGTCGCGTAGAGGAATATCCAATAAAGTGTTGCCGTCAAGGATTTATAGGTTGGTAGGGGATGTTGTTAGTTAGTTTTGCATGCAATTAGAAAGGTGGATAGAAAGGTGGATAGAGAATAGATTCAACATTCAGAGTGGCATTCAAAGTGCAACTAGCGAGTGCGTATAGTGAGCATTATATATGCCATAAGCCGCCAGTGATGATGTTAGTTTTGATTTTGACATGATTGACGTGTAACGAACTAAAGAGTGTAGAGAGTAGAGAAAACAAAAAAATTGTATAATTAATGAAATAATAAAGCCCCAATGACGTGATTGATTAATTTTGGTGAAAATTAATCACTATACAGGATTGTTTGTAAAATACTCTGTTGATTTTACAGTGATGACAAGGGCGAGAAGGGGGCGGCAACGAGATCATTGGTCTACAATTGAATGAATGCTGACACAAAGATGTATGCGTAAATTTGTGTTTTGAATATCGACGAAAAATGTGTTTGTGTGTGATGATGATTCAAGTACGTACGCATTCCAGCATAACGATGATAAAAGTGCACTTTTCTAGGCTGATTTTATGTAAGGAATCTCGTTGCGCCCACAATCCCCCCTTTAGACAAGCTACCATTGATCAAAAAGATCAATATTTTATGCGAGAAAGTATTGTCCCTCTCAAATTGTGATTTGTAAAATGATTATTTCTTTTTTAATAATCAATATGAATGACAGTTGTGACATTGAGTCTGATTTGATTTGATTTTGATTTTGATTTTGATTTGAGAAATTGGCTAATTCAAATGATTGAAAAGCAATTTCATTTGGAAATTGAATACAGATTTTTATTTTTATTTCTGTGTAAAAATCAGTGTGAAAATGACATAGAGTTGAGTGAACTTGAATAAAGTATTCAACTCGCATTAATGAAAATTTTTTTTAAGTTGACAAATTGGTCAGGTTTGAAAGTAAATTCTTAATATAATTATTGCTACTACTACTGTTGAACAGAAGCAGTTGAAAATTCAATTGAAATTCAAATTCAAATTGAAAATTTAAAAGTATAAATTATAAATCGGTATAAATATGTTATACTTTATTTGTGGAAATAAAGTAAAGCGACAAAATTGAAATGTTGTTAATGCGAATATATTTAAATTAATTTAATTTAAATTAATTAATGAATCAAATTGAATCTCAAAGCAAAATGAATAAGATGCATTGGGTTGATATTATGATTTTATTATTCAAACAAATTAAACTGCTTGAATGTTAACGGAATGATTTATTTCAATAGTTTACAATGAATGGAAGTGGAAAATGTCCTGATTAAATCACGACATCGAAATTGAGATTTAAAAAAGACAAGTTAGATTGTAATTTGAATATAAATTTGCATAAATTTGCATTTCTGCACAAATCCGTTAAACTAATATTTTTATAAATGAATTTTGAAAGTCAACTTTTTGACTTATTGACTTAACAGATTTTCCGTTAAATTAGTGAATATTATTCAACTGAAAAATATTCAAATCTTATTGAAATGACATTGTAACGATTGTAAAGGAACGTCGAGATGAAAACAAATCAAATTTATTGATTCCCAATGGAATGCAATTTTTAGAATTGATTTTAATATAAATGCGTATATGCAAATGCATATTGATTAAAATTGAAATTGAGATTGAATTTTATCTTAAATTCAAATTTTTAAATATATTTATATTTGCATTGTTTGATTGATTGCATGTAATCAAGCAATGAATTTTGCTTCTTTTGTTCAATTTTAATTTGTTACAGCTAATTTTAGTAAGCTTTTGCAAACTCATTGCACTGTATTTTATTTTGTTTTTGTATTTTAATAGCGAGTACGCAGCGATGATTTGAATTGTTAGCCTAGTGAAAAAATGAATTTTTCAAGGCTTTTTTCTTTTTAAAGATAAACAAATGTTTTTTATGAGAGATTGATTTTGTTTTTTAGAACTATTTGACCACCTGACTAATATTCAAACTAAAAATCAAACTGAAAGTCGAACTGATAGAAATTAGTGTAAATTGATTTATCAAATCAGAATTATATTTTAACTTAGCGAAAAAATGTTTTTATCGAGGCTTGATTCAAGATAAATTTGAGAATGATATGAGATTGATTTTATTTGTTTGATAAAATCTATTTGGCCACCTAATTAATATCAAAACTGATATAATTTGATTTATCAAATGAGATATTTTAGCCTAGCGAAAAAATGAAATGAAATTATAAAGACTATCATTTTTCATAGATAAATTTGAGAATGATGCGAAAATGATTTTGCTAGTTAAACAGAATTTATTTGACTGTTTAATTAGTAACAAAAACTGATATAAATTGTTGTAAATTGATTTATTAAATCAGATCAAGCGGTACTACAAATTCAAAATTCAAAATTAATTTAATTTTATTGTATAAATTATTGTTGAATTTTTGGTGGGAATGATAAAGTTATCAATTAAGCGCAACTTAAACAAAACAGCATAACACAGAGCTAATTTTGGGATAAGAAATGTCACCAAAGCGAAAAACTGCATTACCAAAGACTGTATCACCTTAATTTAGGTAAATGATATTGCAGCCTGAGCAAGCATCAGCTATGAGGACCATAGAAAGTTAAAAATGATAAAAGTCAACGCTTCTCTGCGACACTTGCTTCGAATTATTGAAGCAAATATAATGAATTGAATTTAGAAAGCGACCAAAAAATTGAGACATCAAAAGATGTGATCACAGACTCAAAGCAGATTTGACTACCGTAGTCAGAGAGTCTTGATATTTTCACGTATCAAAAAGTTCAGCAAGCTTAACGAATAGTAAATGAGGTATTGAGACCACATAGTCCACAGTGTGGTAAAATATGGAATCGCTAAAGACGAATGGGGAAAATGACGGGCAGACGTTGAGTCTGAATGCAGTAAATGATACTCGTTTGCCACATCAGCAGCCAATTCCAATAAGAAAAAGGCGAGCATTCAAATCAGACTGTGGTGGAAATTACCGGACATAGTAGCAAAATAAAATCACATAAGACAGCGTGAATTAAAAGAAGAAAACAGTGCTTTCTTAGATCAATGGCAATTGCAGTTGAAATTCCAACCAGCTCCAGTTGAGGATCATAACTACGCAAGTGGACTATCATTGTTGACAGCACAGTCGGATACAGAAGCAAAGTGTAATCACATTAGGCAGTGTGATTAGAAAAAGAACAACAGAGCATTCTTGGATCGTTGACAGTGCAATTAATACAGCCAGTAATGGACATTTACTTTGGCTGATACAACGGGAAAGTGAAAAGTGAACATTATATGCTCATCTATTCTAAGGACTATTAGAACAGATTGAACTTATATGTTTCAAATAAGATTGAGCTTAGAGTTTAGTGACAAAATTGACGCAATGAATAGATAAGCAAAGGCAAGTGTTAAGAATAAATAGCAAAAGCCAATGCGTAGGCGAGCTTAAATGATTTGAATCAAAAAATCAAGAACAGTGCAATTTCCAATACAAAGGAAATGATAAAAGCACAAAATAATACTTAAATGTATATATTTTTGTGGAAAGAGAATCTTAATCTTAATTTTATAAGTACATAATAGTGATATAAATAATATCAAAATATATAAATATTTATGTTTACATGTTGATTAAAGATAATATAATGTAGATTATAATACATACATAGAATCGCGTGATGACTGTAGTAATTGTTATTGTTGCAGACAAAAATAATTGTGGCAGGTGTTAGAAAACGGACGTTGAAGCGATGAAAATTCGTTTCTTTGGCCAGAATCAGAATTGAAATCAAAGTATTTCTCCGGCGTCACGAGTGAGGCACTTTAGCATCTTCAAAATATGCTTGCCAATGCAGAGGCAAATAACAGAATAGGTGTGGTGGTGACGTTGTCAGCAACGTATTGTCTGTCTTGTGATGGGAAAAAAGAGATGAATATTAGTAATTTCTTATAGAAATGAAAGAAATGATTGATGGGGATTGTCTCAGCCTGTTTTACAGCAGTATTAACTGCTTTGGCTTTATGTATGACATGTGTGTATGTGCACATATGCATGAATATGTCTCTTGTACAATTGTACATAAAACAAAACAAGCATAATTTGGAACAAATTCAAAGAAAAACAATTGATTTGTGATTTACGATAGATGGATTTTGCTTGATAAATAAGAAATCTATTTGACTATTTGACTGATATCAAAAAATTGATATAGAGATTGATGTAAATTGATTTATCAAATCAGATACATATTTTTAGTTTAGCGAAAAATCGAATAAACTAATTAATCGAGGCTTTTTTCCACTGATCAATTGAATAAAATTCAAAACTTATTTCAAATGACATTGTGACGGCTGAAAAAACTGTAAAGAGATCAAAGTGAAGCAAAGCAAATTGTTTAAAGGTCAGCTTTTAATTTATCAATTGATAATGAAGATTATGAAGATTTTAATTTTAAAATATAAAAAGCAGTTTTAATACAATTATGCATATGCATATGCAATTTGAATGAAATTGAATTTGAATTACCTCAAGTTCAATTTTAAATATTAACATGTTTACATTGTTTTGATTGATTGCATGTAATATGTAATCTAATAAGCTTCTTTTGTTTTGTTCCATTCCAAATTGTTTCAGCTAGTAATATAAGCTTTTGCAAACTCATTGAATTGTTTGAGTTGTCAATGTATGAATTTTGATGGAAAGTATGCAGCAAAGATTTGAATTTTTAGCCTAGCGAAATATTGAATTTCTCAAGACTTTTTTCAAGGATAAACAAATGAATGATTTGTGTTTTGTGATGTGAGATTGATTTTGTTTATTAAATAGAATCAGTTTGACCAATTGACTAATGTATTATGTTACTATGTTCCATTCCAAATTGTTTCAGCTAACATTTAAAGTTTTTGCAAATTCGTTGTATTGTTGGATTTAGCTTATTCTACATTTTGGAAGCGAGTACGCAATAAGGATTTGAATTTTAGCCTAGCGAAAAAATGAATTTCTCAAGGCTTTTCTTTTCAAGGATAAACTTTTTATTGATGTGACATTGATTTTGTTTATAAAATAAAAACTATTTGACCATTTGACTAATGTAAAATGCTTTTTGATTGTTCCATTCCAAAATGTTTCAGCTAACAAAACGAGCTTTTGTAAACTCGTTGTATTGTTGGAGTAATTTTTAATCTGATTCTGCATTTTGACAGCGAGTACGCAGCAAAGATTAATATTTTTAGCCTAGCGAAAACGCAAATTTATCGAGGCAATTTCCTTCAAAGATAAACTTGAGAGTGATGTGAGATTGATTTTGTTTATTAGATAAAAACTATTTGACCATCTGACTAATGTAAAGTGTTTTTTGATTGATTGTTCCATTCCAACTTGTTTCAGCTAACAAAACGAGCTGTTGCAAACTTATTATATTGTTGGAGTAATTTTTGATCTGATTCTGCATTTTGACAGCGAGTACGCAGCAAATATTAATATTTTGGCCTAGCGAAAAAATGAATTTCCCAAGGCTTTACACAAAGATAAACTTTTAGTTGATTGTGAGATTGATTTTGTTTATTAAATAAAAAACTATTTGACCATCTAATAATGTAAAATGTTTTTTGATTGTTCCATTCCAACCTGTTTCAGCTAAAATTACAAGTTTTAGCAAACTCGTTGTATTGTTTGAGTAGTTTTCAATCTGATTTTGCATTTTGACAGCGAGTACGCAGCAAAGAATAATATTTTTAGCCTAGTGAAAAAATGAATTTCCCAAGGCTTTATACAAAGATAAACTTTTAGTTGATTGTGAGATTGATTTTGTTTATTAAATAAAAAACTATTTGACCATCTAATAATGTAAAATGTTTTTTGATTGTTCCATTCCAACCTGTTTCAGCTAAAATTACAAGTTTTAGCAAACTCGTTGTATTGTTTGAGTAGTTTTCAATCTGATTTTGCATTTTGACAGCGAGTACGCAGCAAAGAATAATATTTATAATATTTTTAGCCTAGTGAAAAAATGAATTTCCCAAGGCTTTATACAAAGATAAACTTTTAGTTGATTGTGAGATTGATTTTGTTTATTAAATAAAAAACTATTTGACCATCTAATAATGTAAAATGTTTTTTGATTGTTCCATTCCAACCTGTTTCAGCTAAAATTACAAGTTTTAGCAAACTCGTTGTATTGTTTGAGTAGTTTTCAATCTGATTTTGCATTTTGACAGCGAGTACGCAGCAAAGAATAATATTTTTAGCCTAGTGAAAAAATGAATTTCCCAAGGCTTTTTCCAAAGATAAACTTTTAGTTGATTGTGAAATTGATTTTGTTTATTAAATAAAACTATTTGACCATTTGACTAATGTAAAATGTTTTTTGATTGTTCCATTCCAGAATGTTTCAGCTAACAAAACGAGCTTTTGCAAACTCATTAAATTGTTGGAGTAATTTTAATCTGATTCTGCATTTTGTCAGCGATTACGCAGATTTATATTTTAGCTTGCCGAAAAAATGAATTTCTCGAGGCTTTTCCTTTAAAGATAAACTTGAGAGTGATGTGAGATTGATTTTGTTTAGTAAATAAAAACTATTTGATCATTTGAATAATGTAAAATGTTTTTTGATTGTTCCATTCCAAAATGTTTCAGCTAACAAAACAAGCTGTTGCAAACTTATTATATTGATAGAGTAAATTTTTAATCTGATTCTGCATTTTGACAGCGAGTACGCAACAAAGATTTGAATTTTAGCCTAGTGAAAAAATGAATTTCTCAAGGCTTTTTTACCAGAGATAAATATTTTATTGATGTGAGATTGATTTTGTTTAAAAAATGAAAACAATTTGACCATTTGACTAAAAACAAGTTATTGCATCAGTTTTAGTACAATTGATTTGAAGATTAGCGAAACAAGAAACAGGAAGTTAATATAAAATTCCTCTGAGTATGACATATTATAAATCTGATGATATAACAGATCCGATTAACATTTAATTGTTTAGTTTAGACTATAAGATATTGAGATATTGAGATTCGAACATCTGAAAGTTTTAATCTTTGGGATTGTTTCAAAAATCAGTGTATAAAACAACAAAATGTATGAGAAATATGTGAAATCGAATTGGGTATACAGAATATCGGACCAGACAGCTCCTAAGATTCAGAATTGGTTTTAATATATAGAGCAGAATTGTATCAATGAGATGTAGTCAGTTTGGAATTTTAAATTATGACATTGTTTGAGGAATCAGTGAATAAAACAGCAAAATATATGACAATTATGTGGAATCGTATTGGGTACACGTGTTATCGGACCAGCCAGGTTCTAAAATTCAGAATTGATTTTGACATACTGAGTAGACCTCTATTCAATGAGATGTAGTCAGTTTGGAATTTTTAAATTATGACATTGTTTCAGAAATCAGTGTATAAAACAGCAAAATATATGACAATTATGTGGAATCGTATTGGGTATACGTGTTATCAGACCAGTCGGCCTTACAAATTCAAAATTGATTTAGACATACTGAGTAGACCTCTATTCAATGAGATGTAGTCAGTTTGGAATTTTAAATTATGACATTGTTTCAGAAATCAGTGTATAAAACAGCAAAATATATGACAATTATGTGGAATCGTATTGGGTATACGAGTTATCGGACCAGCCAGTTTCTAAAATTCAAAATTGATTTTGACATATTGAGAAGATCACTATTCAATGAGATGTAGTCAGTTTGGAGTTTTGAATTATGACATTGTTTCAGAAATCAGTGTATAAATTCTGAATGTAGTCAGTTTGGAGTTTTAAATTATGACATTGTTTCAGAAATCAGTGTATAAATTCTGAATGTAGTCAGTTTGGAATTTTAAATTATGACATTGTTTCAGAAATCAGTGTATAAATTCTGAACAAACAGCAAAATATATGACAATTATGTGGAAACGTATTGGGTATACGTGTTATCGGACCAGTCGGTTTTACAAATTCAGAATTGATTTTGACATACTGAGTAGACCTCTATTCAATGAGATGTAGTCAGTTTGGAATTTTAAATTATGACATTGTTTCAGAAATCAGTGTATAAAACAGCAAGATATATGACAATTATGTGGAATCGTATTGGGTGTACGTGTTATCAGACCAGTCGGCTTTACAAATTCAAAATTGATTATGACATACTGAGTAGACCTCTATTCAATGAGATGTAGTCAGTTTGTTATTTTAAATTATGACATTGTTTCAGAAATCAGTGTATAAATTCTGAATGTAGTCAGTTTGGAATTTTAAATTATGACATTGTTTCAGAAATCAGTGTATAAATTCTGAACAAACAGCAAAATATATGACAATTATGTGGAATCGTATTGGGTATACGTGTTATCGGACCAGCCAGTTTCTAAAATTCAAAGTTGATTTTATTGTATGGAGCAGACCTCTATTCAATGAGATGTAGTCAGTTTGGAATTTTAAATTATGACATTGTTTCAGAAATCAGTGTATAAAACAGTAAAATATATGACAATTATGTGGATACGTATTGGGTATACGTGTTATCGGACCAGTCAGCTTTACAAATTCAAAATTGATTTTGACATACTGAGTAGGCCTCTATTCAATGAGATGTAGTCAGTTTGGAATTTTAAATTATGACATTGTTTCAGAAATCAGTGTATAAATTCTGAATGTAGTCAGTTTGGAATTTTAAATTATGACATTGTTTCAGAAATCAGTGTATAAATTCTGAACAAACAGCAAAATGTATGGAAATTATGTGGAATCGTATTGGGTATACGTGTAATCGGACCAGTTGGCTTTACAAATTCAAAATTGATTTTGACATACTGAGTAGACCTCTATTCAATGAGATGTAGTCAGTTTGGAATTTTAAATTATGACATTGTTTCAGAAATCAGTGTATAAATTCTGAACAAACAGCAAAATATATGACAATTATGTGGAATCGTATTGGGTATACGTGTTATCAGACCAGTCAGCTCTACAGATTCAAAATTGATTTTGACATACTGAGTAGACCTCTATTCAATGAGATGTAGTCAGTTTGGTATTTTGAACTTAATATATATTTTAACTTATATTTAACGTGTTGATAAAAGATAGTATAATGTAGTTTGTAATACATACATAATGTCGTGTGATGACTGTAGTAATTATTGTTGTAACAGTCAACAATCTTTGGCCAGAATCAGAATCAAAATCAAAGTGTTTCTCCGGCGTCACGAATGAGGCGGCTTTGCAACTTCAAAATTATGCTTGCCAAAGCAGTGGCAAGTAGTGATACAGGTGGGGGTGACGTCACAGCGTCGTATTACCTGCTTTAAGATGAGAAAAGAAAGAGATAAATTTTAGTAAATTCTTATTAAAATGATAGAGATGATTGATGAGGATTATCTCAGCCAGTTACAACAGTATTGACTGCTGTGGCTTTATGTGTGACATGTGTGAGTGTTTTATGCAAGAGTATGTTTTTTGTAAAATGTTACATAAAACGGAACAAGCATAAATTTGATCAGAAGCTAAAAACGCGACAGAGAATTAAAATAATTGACTATTTTAATTTTAACTGCTGCGTTTGTGTTTATTATCATATTTTTAAATATTATTAATTTTAATAAATATTTCTATAAGTTTATTTTTATTTTTAAATTTTACTGATTGAGTTGTTAATTGGAGTAAATATTCCAATATAATGGCAGTAAATGTTTGTTTTTAGCACAGTGGTAAATAAAACAGAACAAGCATAATTTTTGAATAAAAACTGTAAACATAGCAGACAGTTAAAATAATTGACTATTTCAATTATTGTTGCTACGTTTATGCTTTGACCTCATATTTTTAAATATTTTTAATTTTGTTCAATATTTCTATAATTTATCATTTATACATTAGATAAATTATTTTAATTGATCCAGAGTGCAATTTTTATTTTAATTAACTGATTGAATTGATAATTGGAATAAATGTTCCAGTATTGTGACAGTAGATGACAGTTTTGAGCAACTGTACATGCAAAACTAAAAGCAAAAGCAGATGCAAAATATAAAAAGGCAAAAGCAATAATGATGTGTTTCTTGTTCACGTCATTTATGTATTTAATAAATGAGGACAAATAATTGGATGCCAACTCTTTGTTGAATTTGTTGACAGACTGTACCTCAACGTCTTGTACAAAAGTAGAGTTTAAAAGTAGTAGCACAAATGTGATACAAATGTGATGGCAGAGCAGTAACTAAAACAGAAAGCAGAAAGCAAAAAGCTCCACCATGTTTTCTGAGATTGAACTTTCAAGAGGGAGCAGTGGGGAGAGAGAGAAATTGGTATTTACAACCACAACTACAGAGTGTATTGATGAGAGCACTTTTATATGAATGGGATCACGAGTGTAAGCAGACAGACAAGAGTTGAGAGAGTGCATTATTTTCAAACAGCAATTTGTCAAAATATAAAATAACGGACAAAGCAAAAATGATGATGACGCCTATTACTTGGCGCTCTCGAATGTTTGAGAGATTTTTCAGCAACTGTACCGTGGTGCAGGTATGCAAAGAGAATGCAAAAAATTGAACAAGAAACGCAAAGAGTACAAAACAATTGAGGAGCATTTAAACTTCTCAATTACTATGTCACCCGCATTCTAAATCAATTTGTTGAGAATGAGTAACCATACAAATTATCATATTTGCGAATGTATTTCAAAGTAAAATGTACATTTTAAATATGTAAATTTTGGATATTTGAATATATTTAAATATAATTGAAAATATTTGAATAAATTGAGTATACATACACCTGAAGTGTAATGTAAATATGTTTGAGAGATTACGTAAAATATGCATTTGATAAAAATTTAATATTTAATAAATTTACCATAAATATATTCAAAATATCATAATGGTTATTTGCATTTTATAAAATAACTGCAAAACAGGTTGACTTTTTATTTTCTTTTAGCGCACAGACACAAGTAAAACGGACAGAGCAAAGCTTGAATTTGTAAATATGTTACAAAAACATGTTTTAATGAAAATGCATAATGGCTAGATTTTTTGGCCAAAGACAAAGAATCCAAGAATTTACAAAAGTATAAAAGCAGACATAACAGCAGCAGCAATGAAATATGCATTTTTTAACACTATGTTGAATCGTTTGTACAAAAAGTGATACAGAATGATACTAAAGTGAAAAAAGTTTAATTTAAGCAATATTTGGACCACAAAAATGAAAGAGAGCAAAAGCAAACCAATGACCATATCAATTGCCGCAATTTTGCCTCTCAATTTTCCAACCAAAACGAGTCATAGCGTCTTTGCATGCATAAACATATGAATATTTATGTCATTTGCACACATTATTATTTTCCAAAAAGCACCTTTATTATTAATTTCAGCAAAAAATAAATACATGAAAAAATGTCACGCTTGTAAAAGCTTGAAATGAGAGATGTCGCACATATATATAAGCTAATGCATAGAAATATTTAGCCAAATAATTTAGTCAAATATGTAAATGCAGACACATATATATGCACATATGATTTCAACTTACTTTGAATATAATAACTGTGTGTTTTTATTAGTTTTAAGTAATTTATGATTTATGATTTATGATTTATGTTTTATGATTTAATTTAATTTAAATCTTATTAAACTAAATTCCACACAATTTAAATCAAACAATCACAGTGTTTTTATATTTCATATATATTTTGACACTCTTTTGATCAACTGATCATTCTCATCCGCAGCACACAACCGCACTCAAACAATGCTGGACTTGTATTTGTATATGAAACTCAGTCGAGCAATCAAACAAGCAGACAGACAGGCAGGCAGGCTGGCAGTTTGAAAACACTCAAGTAGCTAACTCATTCGCTCAGTCACCCACTCACTCTCAGCAGTGAATTCAGAGAGCAGCAGCAGCAGCAGCAACATGCCCCTTTGTCACAACAGATAAGTGAGCGAGCGAGCGAGCAAGCGAGCAATCGAATGAGAGACAATCGTATAAATGTACAGAGAGTGCAAGTGTGAGCGAGTCAAATATGCTAGAGTTGAATTGAATTGAATTTTAATTCAGAGAGCGAGAGATAACAGATGACAAGCAAATGAGGGGAACAGCAAAAACAAAACAATAATGGCGGCATCACTCAAGTGAGCAGAGCATCACCTTATATGGAGATGATGATTGCAGTGGTGGTGGGGAGCAAATTGTCAGAGAGAGAGAAATAAAGCAATGATCAAGAGTTGACACAGCAACAACAACAGCAACAATTAATGGCCATATTTTGAGTGCAATTTCTCAGACATACTTGGATTTATTGACAGATTTATCTCAATTTAACTATGATTTTATTAGCTAATTTATCCATCAATTATTGGATAGTTTCAATTAATTTTTAAATAATTAAATAATTATTTATTTATTTATTTTAAACATTCTTATTTAAATTTTAATTTAAATTGAATTGATTATTTTGTATTTTTTGAGTTTATTAATTTTATTAATTTAATTTTATGATTTTAGCATTTATTATTTTATTTTATTTATATTATATTCTGAATAATTTTTATTTTAATTTTGTTTTGAATGTTTTTAATTTATTAATTTTTAATGATTTCAGCATTTATTATTTTATTTTAATTATTTTAAATATTTTTTGCTTTAATTTAACTTGATTGATGTGTGTATTTTAATTTATTAATTTTTATGATTTTAGCATTTGTTAATTTTTAATGATTTCAGCATTTATTATTTATTATTTTATTTTATTTATTTATTTATTTTAAATATTTTTATTTTTATTTTAATTTAAATTGATCAATATGTGTATTTTAATTTATTAATTTTTATGACTTTATCATTTATTATTTTATTTTATTTTATTTTATTTTATTTTATTTTATTTTATATTGAATAGAAAATAAAATAAAAATTGAAAAATTGAGAAATTACCCAAATTAATCGAGTTGTTTCATTTTGAATTGTAATTGAATAATTGTACCAGCAGCAAACAGATGACCAAGAAAAATGCCAAATATGAAAAAGCAAAAGCAAAAGCAAACAACAGCAGCAGCAGAAATGGCATGACTCTCTCCCACATAGCAATCTTGTACAAGCACACAAGGGAAGATATGGAGAGAGAGGGGGGGGAGACAAACAAATGTAAAGAAGGAGGACTCGAAAGCGCCAACTCTTTTCTTTTTCTAATTTCAGCAGACTGTACCTTTGTAGGTATGTGAGAAACAATGAACTGTAACAAATGAACTGTAACAATATCAAAGTGCAAGCACAAAACAAATGTGCAGAACATGACATGACCAAAGGAGAAAAAGTCCCGCTGCATATTATGATATCAAACTTTGAAGGAGAGAGAGAGGGCAGTAAGAGAGAGACTTTGAATCCACACACTATGACCCTGATTCCCCCTTCAAATATTCAATAAAGAAAGTATGCATGCATTTTGTGATTGAATAGACATATGTATATATACATATATATGCGCAGATATGCATGCATATAATTGTAAAAAAGTGGCAAAAATATATATAAAAAATGTAAAATATGTATGAGATATAAATTGAAATATAAATGTGAATATAAATAAATATAAATATATTAATGAATATACAAAATAATTGTATAATATAATATAATTGTAATATAATTGTAATAATTGTAATAATAATAACCTGTAATCAATAGCAATTGTATTGTAAAAGTGTTGAATACTTTTCAAGCAACCCTCGTGTGAACATGTAAAGCCATATAATGACATATATACATGTGTCCATACAGAGAGTGCAGTTAACGAATGCATGTGAAACAAACATATTTATACACATGTGAGAGCAGAGTACACTTTCTGTTCACATTTATCCCCCATTTCCTTATTGCACTAAGTTGAACTCCAACAAGTGTAAGAGAGAACACAGGTGCAGAATGTGTGTGTGCAAGAGACAGTACAGTGCATTTAGAGAAAAAATATAACGGACAGACAAAAGCAATTGGCAATTGGCATAGTAGACACTCCGATAAGAGAGACACACACAGAGAGAGAGCAAGTGCACAGTACATAAGTAACGGCAGCAGCCAATCAGTTGAACGGCATATATATGTACATATGTATGTAATGCACTTGTTCACCAACATTGACCTTTGTACTTTTTCATTTTGCACTTGCATTTATGATTTTGATTTTTGATTTTTATTGAAATTATATGCTTTTATATGCTTATCACTCTTATCACTTTTTATATATTATATAATTTCCACAATTGTAGTATAGGGAATATCCTTAATACGGCAACTGTTGAACTGTACACAATTTTACACACACCTACACCCGCACCTGTATATGTTTATGCACAATATAAAGGGATAAATTGAAGCAGAAATGTATGGCCAAATGTTTGATATTTGTATTGTGAAATACAAATTGAAAAATGAAATGGAAAATGGAAAATATATCAACTCACTCTGAAAGCCTTACATATATGTACATACATACATATATGTGTTTTGTTTCTTCAAAATTTACAGTTTATTATAGTTGATGTAGTTATTGTTGCTGCTGCCACTGACTGATCCGTTGAAATGTCTATTTTAAATTATGTTCACTTTCACTTTTCTTATTGTTTGTATATAATCACTCTTGTACATATGTACACTTGTACATATGTATGTATGTATGTAGAACGTTGGCCCAATTGATTTGATTTAATAAGTCACTTTGTTTGTCCGACACCAACGTCAGCATCGTTCAGCGTCTGCAAATGCACTTCTACACACCTTCTCCTTTTTGTTTGTCGAATATTAATGTTGAATTTGAATTAATTAGCGAGACTCGCGCTCACTTCCAAGACATATTCAACACACCACATATGTATGTACAGAGAGGCAGAATGAACCAATGATCAATGAGCGGAGTGAGCGATTCAGACAAAGTGAACGAATCAAAATGAACGAATCTGAGAACAAATGAACGAATCTGAACAAATGAACAAATGAACGAAATTGAACTAGAGTGAACTTGTGTTTTGTTCCTCTATTTGCACATTAGTGATGGCCCTTAATTTGAATTTAAATCCGACTGCAAATGAAATGAAACAAATTGCAAGTTGAAAATTCAAATTAAAGGCGGCAAAATTAGAAAATATTTCAAATATGTTGGAATATGTAAAAACAGATGAATATACAATTATATATATTTATAAAAATATTATAAAATATGTAAAATATATATGATAATTATGCATATGTAAAATGTATGTAAAATGTATATATAATATAAGTAATACTATGTATGATAATGAGTAAATGTAAATGTAAATGTAAATGTATACAATACAATATTTGTGTGTGTGATTAATGAACAGATTCTCAGACATTCAGTAATTTGTACATTTCAAGTTGTATTTTTAATTTGATTTTGGTTTTTGGTTTAGTGGTTTTGTATGCGCATTCGGATTATTATTGCTACTACTGCTGCTGCTCGAACAACTATTATTATTATTAATGACTTGAGTGTGAGTGTGTACTGAATGCTGCTACTGAAGAATGAAATATGATACTATACTACTGCTGTTGTAACTAAGTAGTGGCAGAGATAAGAGTAGTGATAGTAACAACCGCTACTACTACTACTACTACTATCACTTGTTGAATGTACGCGCGGAATCAAAATACAATACAATACAATGTATAATATATATGAATTTTGAATTTTCATAGATTGATTGAGCATCACATGAGTATATATTCCACATGAGTATATAAATAAATAAATATATATATACATATGAATACATATATTCAATTCAATTACACACACATGCGTATATATAAACACATTTGTTTAATGATTTTCCGGTTGTCAGTCTACAATACAACTCTCTCACTCCGATTAGCATACTTTTGAACACAGACACGAACACAATTCAAACACTTGCAATAGCTCCAACTCTAACTCTAATCATAGTAGAGGGGGGAAATGATGTAGAGTATTGAGTGGAGTGCAGAGTGCAGAGTGTAGAGTGCAGTGTGTAGTGTTCAAAATTCGAGTAGAGAGAGAAGGTAGCCCAGATCTATCTTTAAAAGGGTATTCACAAGTGAGAGTGAATAGGGAGTGATGTTGAGGCAAGACATCAATTATATTTCTCTCCCCCTGCATCTCACTTGTGGTTGAGTTTTGTGTGGCATTAGCAAGTTCTTTAGTGTTGTCAATTGTACAACAATTCCTTATCAATTACATACATACACGTAGTGTATATGCAATTAAGGAGACACAGAGTATTAGATATTCTGCACATACATCTCGAGACACACACACACGAGTATGTATATGTGCAGGGAATATCTCTTGCTACAACACTAGTGCACTGATTCCACACATCTGAATGTTGGGTAGAATGTATAGGTATAGGTAGGGTGACAGGTGGAATGGAAAGGCTGATTTGAATATGAAATGCAAAACGGACAGACAACAGCATCAACAGACTACAGAGACGCGAGAGAGAGAGAGAGAGAGTACGAATCAAATCGATCAGCACCCATCACACGCAACACACAATACACGCAACACTTGTTGGTCCACTCTGTCCAATTCCACACACATAAACACACAACAGGTGAACATGTGTATGAAATGGGACAGAATGACCTCCACATCCACATCTCCATCCCCGATCACCATCCTCATCCTCCTCTTGCAGTAGTAGTTTGTCTTTTTTACTATGCCAAGTAAATGTATGATTGAGTGTTGATTGAGTTGAATCGAATAGATAGTTGCAATGAACTCGTAAAAACTGAGACAAGTGAACGATTAGTGGACAACTTGCAGCTTGCACGAATCATTGCAACAGAGTCGAATTCGAATTCAAATTGTAGCATATATGAAGAGTATAATGAGGATGTTGACGAGGACGAAGATGACGGGGACGAGGACAATGGAGATGTGTGCGAGTGCGTATATGCGTGCGAGTGAGTGCCAAAACGAAACGAAACGCACATCCGCTCATAGTCTCAGCAATCCGCAATCTGCAATCTACTGTCTATCGTTTGCATTCCACATTCTTAGATTGCCGTACAAGATAGTGGGGAGATAGAGAGTGTGTTAGTGTTGGAAATAGATGGATTGGTGGGTAGGAATGTGTATTTTTGGGACGAAAACAAGGGAATAGTGTTTGCACGAAACGAAAGGAAGAGTGCAAGAAGGCTGATTAGGATATGTATGTCAGTAGACTCTCAAATACGCAGACATTCGATCAAACACACACACCCATCGGCACAACGACAGCAGCAATCGACACTTGACCCACTCAAAAGAAGTGGCTCTCCAATGCATTCAAATATATGCAAGAAATGTTTGGATAAAAGCTAGATTAATTGTTTGCAATTTCGCATACGACAAGTGAACGATTAGTGGACACAATTGCGACACGAAATTGCTTAAAAAATGCATATATATTTACACGTGTGTGTGAGTGTGTACTAGAGTGAGTGATGATTATGGAGAATTATCAAGTGTCGTGCGTGTGTCGAGTGTCAAGTGTATGCGTGTGAGCGATAGAATGTCAAAGTCGCGTAGAGAAATATCCAATAGAGTGTTGCCGTCAAGGATTTATAGGTTGGTAGGGGATGTTGTTGTTAGTTTTGCATGCAATTAGAAGAAAGAAAGAAAGAAAGGTGGATAGAGAATAGATTCAACATTCAGAGTGGCATTCAAAGTGCAACTAGTGAGTGCGTATAGTGAGCATTATATATGCCATAAGCCGCCAGTGATGATGTTAGTTTTGATTTTGACATGATTGACGTGTAACGAACTAAAGAGTAGAGAAAACTAAAAATTGTAATTAACGAAATAATAAAGCCTCAATGACGTGATTGATCAATTTTCGAAAATTAATCAAAATACAGGATTGTTTGTAAAATACTCTGTTGATTTTACAGTGATGACAAGGGCGAGAAGGGGGCGGCAACGAGATCATTGGTCTACAATTGAATGAATGCTGACACAAAGATGTATGCGTAAATTTGTGTTTTGAATATCGACGAAAAATGTGTTTGTGTGTGATGATGATTCAAGTACGTACGCATTCCAGCATAACGATGATAAAAGTGCACTTTTCTAGGCTGATTTTATGTAAGGAATCTCGTTGCGCCCACAATCCCCCCTTTAGACAAGCTACCATTGATCAAAAAGATCAATATTTTATGCGAGAAAGTATTGTCCCTCTCAAATTGTGATTTGTAAAATGATTATCTTTTTTAATAATCAATATGAATGACAGTCGTGACATTGAGTCTGATTTGATTTGATTTTGATTTTGATTTTGATTTGAGAAATTGGCTAATTCAAATGATTGAAAAGCAATTTCATTTGGAAATTGAATACAGATTTTTATTTTTATTTCTATGTAAAAATCAGTGTGAAAATGACATAGAGTTGAGTGTACTTGAATAAAGTATTCAACTCGCATTAATGAAATTTTTTAAGTTGACAAATTGGTCAGGTTTGAAAGTAAATTCTTAATATTATTATTATTAATACTGCTGAAAAAAGCAATTGAAAATTCAAATTGATATTCAAATTGAGATTTAGAAATATATAAAAATATTAAAATATAAAAATATAAAAATATAAATAAAAATATAAATCAGTATATGTCTAATACTTTATTTGTGAAAATGAAATAAAGTGACAAAATTGGAATATAATCAATGTGAATATATCCGATTGAATTTGAATTGAGTTTCAGAGCAAAATGAATAAAATGCATTGAGTTTATGTTTTTATTATTCAAACAAATTAAACTGCTTGAATGTTAACGGAATGTTTTATTATGATAGTTTGCAATGAATGAAAGTGAAAAATGTCCTGATTAAATCCCGACATCAAGATTGACTAGTGAAAAAGTCAAGTCGGATTGCAGTTTATGAATATAAATTTGCAATTCTGCACAGATTTGTTAAATTTTTGCATTACAAATGCATTATGAAAGTCAGCTTTTCTGATATATCTATTTTCCCGTTGAATTAGTGAATATTATTCAACTGAATAATATTCAAATCTTATTGAAATGACATTGAAACGACTGTAACGAAAAGTCGAGATGAGAATAGATCAAATTTATTGATTCCCAATGGAAATGCTATTTTATAAATTGATTTGAATATAAATGTGCATATGTAAATGCATATTGATTAAAATTGAAGTTGAAATTGAATTTATATCAAATTCAAATTTTTTAAATATATGCGTATTTGCATTGTTTGATTGATTGCATGTAATAAGCGGAGAATTTGCTTCTTTTGTTCCATTCCAATTGTTTCAGTTAACATTATAAGCTTTGCAGACTTATTGTTTTGTATTTTATTCTGTTTTTATATTTTAATAGCGAGTACGCAGCAATGATTTGAATTTTTAGCCTAGCTAAAAAATGAATTTCTCAAGGTTTTTTTTTTTTTTCCTTTTTAAAGATAAACAAATGTTTTTTATGAGAGATTGATTTTGTTTTTTAGAACTATTTGACCACCTGACTAATATTCAAACTAAAAATCAAACTGAAAGTCGAACTGATAGAAATTAGTGTAAATTGATTTATCAAATCAGAATTATATTTTAACTTAGCGAAAAAATGTTTTTATCGAGGCTTGATTCAAGATAAATTTGAGAATGATATGAGATTGATTTTATTTGTTTGATAAAATCTATTTGGCCACCTAATTAATATCAAAACTGATATAATTTGATTTATCAAATGAGATATTTTAGCCTAGCGAAAAAATGAAATGAAATTATAAAGACTATCATTTTTCATAGATAAATTTGAGAATGATGCGAAAATGATTTTGCTAGTTAAACAGAATTTATTTGACTGTTTAATTAGTAACAAAAACTGATATAAATTGTTGTAAATTGATTTATTAAATCAGATCAAGCGGTACTACAAATTCAAAATTCAAAATTAATTTAATTTTATTGTATAAATTATTGTTGAATTTTTGGTGGGAATGATAAAGTTATCAATTAAGCGCAACTTAAACAAAACAGCATAACACAGAGCTAATTTTGGGATAAGAAATGTCACCAAAGCGAAAAACTGCATTACCAAAGACTGTATCACCTTAATTTAGGTAAATGATATTGCAGCCTGAGCAAGCATCAGCTATGAGGACCATAGAAAGTTAAAAATGATAAAAGTCAACGCTTCTCTGCGACACTTGCTTCGAATTATTGAAGCAAATATAATGAATTGAATTTAGAAAGCGACCAAAAAATTGAGACATCAAAAGATGTGATCACAGACTCAAAGCAGATTTGACTACCGTAGTCAGAGAGTCTTGATATTTTCACGTATCAAAAAGTTCAGCAAGCTTAACGAATAGTAAATGAGGTATTGAGACCACATAGTCCACAGTGTGGTAAAATATGGAATCGCTAAAGACGAATGGGGAAAATGACGGGCAGACGTTGAGTCTGAATGCAGTAAATGATACTCGTTTGCCACATCAGCAGCCAATTCCAATAAGAAAAAGGCGAGCATTCAAATCAGACTGTGGTGGAAATTACCGGACATAGTAGCAAAATAAAATCACATAAGACAGCGTGAATTAAAAGAAGAAAACAGTGCTTTCTTAGATCAATGGCAATTGCAGTTGAAATTCCAACCAGCTCCAGTTGAGGATCATAACTACGCAAGTGGACTATCATTGTTGACAGCACAGTCGGATACAGAAGCAAAGTGTAATCACATTAGGCAGTGTGATTAGAAAAAGAACAACAGAGCATTCTTGGATCGTTGACAGTGCAATTAATACAGCCAGTAATGGACATTTACTTTGGCTGATACAACGGGAAAGTGAAAAGTGAACATTATATGCTCATCTATTCTAAGGACTATTAGAACAGATTGAACTTATATGTTTCAAATAAGATTGAGCTTAGAGTTTAGTGACAAAATTGACGCAATGAATAGATAAGCAAAGGCAAGTGTTAAGAATAAATAGCAAAAGCCAATGCGTAGGCGAGCTTAAATGATTTGAATCAAAAAATCAAGAACAGTGCAATTTCCAATACAAAGGAAATGATAAAAGCACAAAATAATACTTAAATGTATATATTTTTGTGGAAAGAGAATCTTAATCTTAATTTTATAAGTACATAATAGTGATATAAATAATATCAAAATATATAAATATTTATGTTTACATGTTGATTAAAGATAATATAATGTAGATTATAATACATACATAGAATCGCGTGATGACTGTAGTAATTGTTATTGTTGCAGACAAAAATAATTGTGGCAGGTGTTAGAAAACGGACGTTGAAGCGATGAAAATTCGTTTCTTTGGCCAGAATCAGAATTGAAATCAAAGTATTTCTCCGGCGTCACGAGTGAGGCACTTTAGCATCTTCAAAATATGCTTGCCAATGCAGAGGCAAATAACAGAATAGGTGTGGTGGTGACGTTGTCAGCAACGTATTGTCTGTCTTGTGATGGGAAAAAAGAGATGAATATTAGTAATTTCTTATAGAAATGAAAGAAATGATTGATGGGGATTGTCTCAGCCTGTTTTACAGCAGTATTAACTGCTTTGGCTTTATGTATGACATGTGTGTATGTGCACATATGCATGAATATGTCTCTTGTACAATTGTACATAAAACAAAACAAGCATAATTTGGAACAAATTCAAAGAAAAACAATTGATTTGTGATTTACGATAGATGGATTTTGCTTGATAAATAAGAAATCTATTTGACTATTTGACTGATATCAAAAAATTGATATAGAGATTGATGTAAATTGATTTATCAAATCAGATACATATTTTTAGTTTAGCGAAAAATCGAATAAACTAATTAATCGAGGCTTTTTTCCACTGATCAATTGAATAAAATTCAAAACTTATTTCAAATGACATTGTGACGGCTGAAAAAACTGTAAAGAGATCAAAGTGAAGCAAAGCAAATTGTTTAAAGGTCAGCTTTTAATTTATCAATTGATAATGAAGATTATGAAGATTTTAATTTTAAAATATAAAAAGCAGTTTTAATACAATTATGCATATACATATGCAATTTGAATAAAATTGAATTTGAATTTCCTCAAATTTTAATTTTAAATATTGACATGTTTGCATTGTTTGATTGATTGCATATAATATGCAAACTAATATGCTTCTTTGTTCCATTCCGAATTGTTTCAACCAGCATTATAAGCTTTTGCAAGCTCGTTGTATTGTTTGAATTAACTTATTCTGTTATTTTAATAGCGAGTACGCAGCAATGATTAATATTTTTAGCCTAGCAAAAATATAGATTTATCAAGGCTTTTTCTTTCAGAGCTAAACTTGAAAGTGATGTGAAATTGATTTTGTTTAATAAATGAAAACTATTTAACCATCTGACCAATGTATTATGTTTTTTGATTGTTCCATTCCAACTTGTTTCAGCTAACAAAACGAGCTTTAGCAAACTCATTATATTGATAAAGTAATTTTTGACAGCGAGTACGCAGCAAAGATTAATATTTTTAGCCTAGCGAAAACGCAAATTTATCGAGGCAATTTCCTTCAAAGATAAACTTGAGAGTGATGTGAGATTGATTTTGTTTATTAGATAGAAACTATTTGACCATCTTGATTAATGTAAAATGTTTTTTTGATTGTTCCATTCCAAAAAGTTTCTGCTAACAAAAAGAGCTTTTGTAAACTCATTATATTGTTGGAGTAATTTTTAATCTGATTCTGCATTTTGACAGCGAGTACGCAGCAAAGATTAATATTTTTAGCCTAGCGAAAACGCAAATTTATCGAGGCAATTTCCTTCAAAGATAAACTTGAGAGTGATGTGAGATTGATTTTGTTTATTAGATAAAAACTATTTGACCATCTGACTAATGTAAAGTGTTTTTTGATTGATTGTTCCATTCCAACTTGTTTCAGCTAACAAAACGAGCTGTTGCAAACTTATTATATTGTTGGAGTAATTTTTGATCTGATTCTGCATTTTGACAGCGAGTATGCAGCAAAGATTAATATTTTAGCCTAGCGAAAAAATGAATTTCCCAAGGCTTTATACAAAGATAAACTTTTAGTTGATTGTGAGATTGATTTTGTTTATTAAATAAAAAACTATTTGACCATCTAATAATGTAAAATGTTTTTTGATTGTTCCATTCCAACCTGTTTCAGCTAAAATTACAAGTTTTAGCAAACTCGTTGTATTGTTTGAGTAGTTTTCAATCTGATTTTGCATTTTGACAGCGAGTACGCAGCAATGATTAATATTTTTAGCCTAGCGAAAATATAGATTTATCAAGGCTTTTTCTTTCAGAGCTAAACTTGAAAGTGATGTGAAATTGATTTTGTTTAATAAATGAAAACTATTTAACCATCTGACCAATGTATTATATTTTTTGATTGTTCCATTCCAACTTGTTTCAGCTAATATTACAAGCTTATTGCAAATTCGTTGTATTGTTTGAGTAATTTTTATTTTTAAATTTTAAATCTGATTCTGCATTTTGACAGCGAGTACGCAGCAAAGATTAATATTTTTAGCCTAGCGAAAACGCAAATTTATCGAGGCAAATTCCTTCAAAGATAAACTTGAGAGTGATGTGAGATTGATTTTGTTTATTAGATAAAAACTATTTGACCATCAGACTAATGTAAAGTGTTTTTTTTTTGATTGTTCCATTCCAAAATGTTCCAGCTAACAAAACGAGCTTTTGCAAACTCATTATATTGATAGAGTAATTTTTTAATCTGATTCTGTAGTTTGATAGCAAGTACGCAGCAAAGTTTTGAATTTTAAGCCTAGTGAAAAAATGAATTTCCCAAGGCTTTTTACAAAGATAAATTTTAATTGATGTGAGATTGATTTTGTTTATTAAATAAAAAACTATTTGACCATCTAATAATGTAAAATGTTTTTTGATTGTTCCATTCCAACCTGTTTCAGCTAAAATTACAAGTTTTAGCAAACTCGTTGTATTGTTTGAGTAGTTTTCAATCTGATTTTGCATTTTGACAGCGAGTACGCAGCAAAGAATAATATTTTTAGCCTAGTGAAAACGCAAATTTATCGAGGCAATTTCCTTCAAAGATAAACTTGAGAGTGATGTGAGATTGATTTTGTTTATTAGATAAAAACTATTTGACCATCAGACTAATGTAAAGTGTTTTTTTTTTTTTTTTGAT
This sequence comes from Drosophila phalerata, assembly GCA_951394115.2. Lineage (NCBI taxonomy): Eukaryota > Metazoa > Arthropoda > Insecta > Diptera > Drosophilidae > Drosophila > Drosophila phalerata. The sequence goes on from OX596008.2 coordinate 34,279,659, forward strand.
TGTTCCATTCCAAAATGTTCCAGCTAACAAAACGAGCTTTTGCAAACTCATTATATTGATAGAGTAATTTTTTTAATCTGATTCTGTAGTTTGATAGCAAGTACGCAGCAAAGTTTTGAATTTTAAGCCTAGTGAAAAAATGGATTTCCCAAGGCTTTTTACAAAGATAAATTTTAATTGATGTGAGATTGATTTTGTTTATTAAATAAAAAACTATTTGACCATCTAATAATGTAAAATGTTTTTTGATTGTTCCATTCCAACTTGTTTCAGCTAAAATTACAAGTTTTAGCAAACTCGTTGTATTGTTTGAGTAGTTTTCAATCTGATTTTGCATTTTGACAGCGAGTACGCAGCAAAGAATAATATTTTTAGCCTAGTGAAAAAATGAATTTCCCAAGGCTTTTTACAAAGATAAACTTTTAGTTGATTGTGAAATTGATTTTGTTTATTAAATAAAGCTATTTGACCATTTGACTAATGTAAAATGTTTTTTGATTGTTCCATTCCAAAATGTTTCAGCTAACGAAAAGAGCTTTTGCAAACTCATTGTATTGTTAGAATAATTTTAATCTGATTCTGCATTTTGACAGCGAGTACGTAACAAAGATTTGAATTTTAGCCTGGCAAAAAAAAAAAAATGAATTTCTCAAGGCTTTTTACCAGAGATAAATATTTTATTGATGTGAGATTGATTTTGTTTAAAAAATGAAAACAATTTGACCATTTGACTAAAAACAAGTTATTACATCAGTTTTAGTACAATTGATTTGAAGATTAGCGAAACAAGAGACAGGAAATTAATATAAAATCCCTTTGGGTATGACATATTATAAATCTGATGATATAACAGATCCGATTAACATTTAATTGTTTAGTTTAGACTATAAGATATTGAGATTCGAACATCTGACAGTTTTAATCTTTGGGATTGTTTCAAAAATCAGTGTATAAAACAACAAAATGTTTGAGAAATATGTGAAATCGAATTGGGTATACAGAATATCGGACCAGACAGCTCCTAAGATTCAGAATTGGTTTCAATATATAGAGCAGAATTGTAACAATGAGATGTAGTCAGTTTGGAATTTTTAAATTATGACATTGTTTCAGGAATCAGTGTATAGATTTGTGGATTGGCAAAATGAGTTCATCTCCAGTTGGAGTTTAATGACAGAGAATCCTTTAACAGATTTATCAATGAGAAATCAGTTAATCTATTTGCATGTTGTATTCACATATGAATAGCAGTGTTTGCAGTTGAATTTATCTGAAAGAAAAAGAGCGCACTGGGGCACACCCAGGTTGACAAGATACAGTTATGAACAGGTATGGTTTGTTAGAATATAAACATAAACATTTTTCTTCTTTTATTGATCAATGTGTTTGATGTTTAGTGCTGAATATTTGTATATTCAATGTGTGATAAAGAATGTGAGTAGCTTGAAAAGCTTCATTTAGCATAATACATAATAGTTGTAAATAAATTAAATAAATTAATAAATTAAATTAAATACTTAATGTAGGTGTAAGTGTAAGTACATATGTGAAAATCATATGATTTAAGATAATAACAAAAACTCATGAAATTCATGACGGGTGAAACAAGTATCTTATAATAGTTTTAATGATCCAATTGTTGTTGTAATTGTTGTTGTTGTTATTACTGTTGCTGTTTGTTGCTGAAGTCGCAAGTGTTGTCCGAGTGTAGTACGATGAAGTCAAAAGGTGTACGGATTATATAGATTGTACGGATTGTACGGATTGTAGCAATATAATCGTACAGCTTGCCGTTTAAGGACATGGAAGCCATGATTATTTGACAGACCATCTTCAGTGATTTTAAAGTATTCTGAAAGAATTAATTTAAAAGAGATGATTAGAAAAGTGAGAATTTTGTATTAGTATTGTTTTGATTAGATGCAAACAAAATTTTAATGCATAAATGTAAATGTGATGGGTCAAAGAATATGATCAAGTCATAAATTGATAAATTCATTGAAACAAAAACTGTATGGAATAAGCATAAATTGATTTGAGTAGCAGCAGTGAATGAATAATCAACTGTTGTACAGAACAATGAAATAATAATTAGTAGTCTTGGTTCCCATTGACAAACCAAGATCAGAAATGAAAAAACAACTCTAAATTCATCAATATTATATTATATTATATTATATTATATTATATATTGAACATGTGATAATTATCAGATTTTGATTTTGATGCATTTAACTTAAAATTGTTATATGATTTTGGTTTTGATTTTATTATTTATTTTTTAGGTTTATTAGGTTTATTTTGGATTATTAAAAAATGCTTTTTATTTAAAATTTTAAAGTATTTAAAATATTTAATATAATTTTTGATTTGTGAGTTAAATTTTAATTTTGATTTTTTATTGATATTAACTATTTATTAGTTAATTGATGCTGAGCAAATAAACTTACTTATTGATAGAGTGTTTTGAGAGCTAAGTGCAATGCATTTACAATGCATTAAGGCAAAAGCAGAGTCAGTGTCAGTGACAGTGACAAGGTATTTGTCTATGCATATATTCACAAAATTTCAAGGCACCAACTTTGACTTTGATTGGATACTAGCAGACTGTACCTTTAGCAATCTTAGCATAAGGTGCAATTGAATTGTATATTAGATTTTGAAAAACAAATTCGGAGAGAGAGATAGGGAGGCTGGCAGCAAGCCGGTATGAGTGAAAGCACATGTGCAGTCAGTTTGAGCTGAGAGCAGAGAAGCTGAGATTAATAAAATATCAAAGCATCAGAGAGCATACGGAGAGCATTAGACAAAGAGAGGCAAAGACAAAAGAGCGACCAACAATGATGGCGGTACTTGTTCATTATTGCATTTTATCTTTGGCATTGAGTGTGGGAGGAGGGGTGGTTTGGAGTTTGGAGAAAAAGAAGAAAATTAAAAACTAAAAAAAAAAAAAAAAAAAAAATTAAAAACATTGAAATGAGCGAGTATTCAAAAAACAATGTACAATATACAATATATATGTACGTGCATCTTTTCAAAGCATACAGATTTTTTGAGTTGAAAAATGTAACATGTGTGAGTATTTATATATTTAATGATTGAAACAAATCATTTAAACATATTTACGCAGAACAATGTGTTTTGGTTAAAATTATTTGTTTGTTTGTTTGTTTGTTTTTTGATAGTCAAAGCAGATTAGGTTAGATTGATTTTTTGTGAAAAATTTGTCTAGACTTGATAAATTTGTTAATTAACTAATTAACTAATTAACTAATTAATATGAAATTAGCTTTTTTGGCTTACTTTTAAAACCACATGTACATTCCATCTCTAGCAAGTAAATGCGCGTACGAGTATAAACAAATGTACACTGCTGTTGTTGTGACTGCTGCTGCTGCTGCTCCTGTTGCATTTTAAGACAGTACGAGCAACTATAACCTTGCTTGTTGAATGTTAAAATCATACTTGAACAGCATCAAGGAATGGATGACGAGCTCATGGGAGGTCTGTCAGAAATTTTGAGAGATTTTGGGAGAGAGAGAGAGAGTGCCATTTACGCTCCACAGTAATAGAGTGCAAAAGTGAGAGTACTCTGAGTGAGTGATTGAGATCACAAGTGTGAACGGACAGAACAAACTGACAAGACAAGACAAGAGTTGAGTTGAGTTGAGAGAGAGAGAGGATTGAGGATTGAAAGAATATCAAACGGCAATTAGCCGAAAAGTAGACAACGGATAAGAGAATATCAAAGCAAGACAATAATGAAGACCTCAATTAATTGGCGCAGAGGGACATAAATATGAACTCAAAACAAGAACAATCACCAACCTGACTTAAAGTCAGTCGCAGTCAGAGAGTCTTAATTTGAATTGAATTTGATATCATCAGCAACTTACATGCACAAAAAGCTTAACAAGCCTAAAGACAATAAATGAGGTATTGAAGATCCCATTGTTAACAACAATATGACAGCATTGAGAATCATCATCAAGAACAAGAGATGAAGATGATAGGCAGATGTTGAGATTGAATGCAGTGAGTGGTACTCATTCACTCGTTCACGATGAACACATGTAGCCAGTTTTCTGAAAAGAATGAAAACAATATTGCATTTAAAAACAGCATGTAATGAACAATTACCGGACAGGCGCAGCAGAAGGATGAAAAAGCTAATGTTATCTGAATGTCTTATTGAAAGAACTATAAGAGCTGAATGAATTTGAGTGCTTCTAATGAAGTTGAGTTTAGCGTTAAATTGGAATTATCAATTTATGATTGATTGAATTTGTTAATATTTATGATAATATTAATTATAAAAATGATTAATTTAGTTAATTAAATTAAAGTTAGTCAACTAATGATTGATTGATAAAGCTGAAACAAAAAGTAAAGCTGAAACAAAAGGTAAAATTCACTAATTAGTGAATCAGAAGTGAAATGAAATAAATTCAGTTATTGTATTATGATTAATTGAACTTGTTAATTGTTGGTTTTTATAATAATAATAATATTGATACTATTGATATTAATATTAATCATTTTGTTGATTAATTTTCAAAATAGTTTGACAAATGACTAATGGAGCTGAATACAAAAGACAATTTTTAATTTTTAATTTTTGCATGAAAGAGGTTTGAATTTTTCAATTTGATGATATTAATCATTTTGTTAATAAATTGACAAGTGATTAATAGAGCTGAAAACAGAGAATATAATTTCACATAATGATAAATATGATTGAAAGAAATTCGAATTTTCGATTTTTGATTGGTTGAGCTTGTTTTTATATTTTTTCAAACAACGTTATAAAACATATTTTATGAAAAATGTGTGACATGGAGTGTTAAATGATATACTTGGTGTGATGTGATACTAGAGCTAATTAATAGTTTAGTGTGTATGTGTGTATGTATGTGTGTGTGATTTTATACAATGTGTAAGGATACAGAGAGGGATGATTACTAATGATAATAATAACAATAACAATATTTAAATGTTAAATTTTGTGAGTACTTGATATAGTTTTTGTAATGAATTAGTTGTTTTTAATTTGGTTAGATAAGCAGATAAGTAATTTGTTAGTTTTTTATTTCTTATTTTTGGTTTTGATTTTAATTGGTTTAAGCAGCATTATCTTATAAAAAGCAGTAAGGAATTTAAACAATATTATGATTTGAATGATTTAGATAGCTTAACAGTTTATGCAGAATCAAAGTGTACATATAAATGTGTATGAGTGTGTGCATTTGTATATGTATATGAGAATGTAAGTGTTAGATTCTAATTACAATGAAGTGAAAAATACAATTAATGAATGACATATTAATATACATGAGAGTATGTGTTTGATTGATAAAGATTTTGTTTGTTTTTAAAACTTTAAAAATGACAATGACAATGTGTATGAGTGTGAATGAGAACGGAGTGATGAAAGCAGGAATGACAGGATTAATCCCAGCATCAGCGGTAGTAACGAAAATGATGATGATGATGACGATGATGATGGAGATGATGATGATCATAATATCCAGGGTGGTAGAATCGCCAGCAACGAATGATGAAGATGACAAGCAGATGCTTAACTTAAATGCAGTAAATGGTACTTATTTGTCACATATTCATCGGAAACAGTAACAAAATATAGTCACATAAGATAGTGTGAATTGAAGAAAGAAAATGATACTTAATTGGATCATTGGCACTTGCAAGTCCAGCCAACTACAGTTGTCGAGCATAGTTACGCTAGGGAGCCGTAATTGTTGATGGTACAGCCACAGAAAAGAAGAAGATGGCAAAATACAAATACTTATTGCAAATGCAATCGCATAAGGCAGTGTGAGTTGAAGAAGGGGAACAATGTTCGATTAGATCGTTAACAATTGGATTTAAAATCAATTCCAGTTGTGGATCGTTGAGCAGCCGGAAAAAGTTGCCAAAAACAACCGCATAAGGCAGTGTGAATTTAAAAAAGACAACAATGCTCGATTAGATCGTTGATAGTGCATTTAAATAATCTGCAATGGACATTTACCTAACTGACATAACAGGAGGATGAAAGAGATAATGAAAGAACTAGTATTGTCTGCATGTCAGAATAGAGTAGCAGAGAGTCAGCCATGTAAGGCAATGTGAAACGAAAATGGAGAAGAATGCTCGATTGGATCGTTGGCGATTAGACTTTCAGCCAACTCAAATTGTCAAACATAGCTACGCTAGTGAACCATTATTGTTGTTAGCACAGCCTTTAATGATGAGAGAACAACGACGACGACAACGACGACAACAACGACGACGACGACGACGACGAGAATGAAAGTAATACCAACGATGATGATGATAATGATGATGACAGCAATGACAATGATACAGCAGCAGCAGCAACGGTGACAGTGACGATGATAATGATGATAATGATGATGACGACGATGACGACGATGATAAAGGCAGTGACAGAAGCGATGATGATGATGACGATGACGATGACGACGACGATGTTAACAATGACAATGACGATGACGATGATGATGAGGATGATGATGACAGTGACGGTGATGAAAATGACAGTAGCAGCAGCAGCAGCAGCAGCAACGACAAGACTGAGGACAATATCAATGATGATGTAGATATTGATGATGATGATGATGACCAGCGAAGATGATGATGTGTTATTGATGGTGATGATGAAGACAGCTTATAGGTCGACAATTATTTGTGACAACAGCAGTGGTGACAGTAGCATTGATAGTGATGATGATGATGATGATGATTGCAGGAGCAGGTGAGCAGTCGATAAAATCGATGAGACTGAATCACTCAGGATGTATGGGCATTTCCCAAAGCATTGTCAGCCAGACAATTATATTATTGTTGTTGTTGCCGCAGCACTTGCATCAGCAACGCAACATCATGATGATGATAATGGTAATGACGGCGACAGTGACGTTGATGATGATGAAGATGATGATGACGATGATGCCTCCAGATAGCGTTTGATGAGAGAGACATGTTGTGAAAAAGAATATTAATAAAATTTATTAGTGATGATAATGATAGTGTTGTTATTTTGCTTTAATTTCCTTTTTATTCTTTTGATTGAGCATTACAAAAATTGCAAGAAATTGCAAAAATTGCAATATCAAAGAGAAATGGTAATATAAACAATAGCAACAACAGCAAGTTGTGACAAAGCAAGTGTTTCGAACGAGACGAAATGTAATGAGATGTGAAATGATTACAATGCTTGAGTCACTTCAGTGAAAACACAAGTCAGCTGGACATTTGCGTTTGATGAGCTGAGCGCCAGGCCATGTGCGCTTCAAACGACGTCTGGCATACGGATATCTTAGCCTTCTGGCCAATTTGTTTGGATGATTAGCAAGTCGATCATTGTATCGAATCGAATATTGATTGATTTCATCCCAGACCGAAAGGACTTTCAGATCACGATGCAGTGTTCTAGCACTGACACGTTGTGGGGCATTGACAATGAGACGAAGTGCTTGATTTTGTAATGCTTGCAATTTGCGCAAGTGTCTGTTTGAAACGCAGCCGTACAATTCAATGCCATACTTCCAGATGGGAGCAATTATTTGCTTGTAAATTAACAATTTGTTGACTGGTGAGAGGCGAGAACGGCTCAATAACCATTTGTAATCATTTAATCTGGTCTTCACCGCCTGAATGATAAGTCTTGCGTGTGTGGCCCACAAAAGTTTCCTATCAATGTTCAGGCCCAGATATTTGACATAGCATTTAGCCGGTATGATTTCGTTATTGATCTGCACCGAAGTGCTCATATCATTGGCATCGGTGGTGACATTAACACGTTTAAGCGTGAAAATAATATGAGTTGATTTGCTGCTATTGACTTTGATATTCCACTTGTTGCACCACTCGGCAAATGCATTTAGCTGACGTTGCATTTGAGAGCAGGCGTCTTGAGCATTGTACGAGGTTGCCAAAAAGGCAGTGTCATCAGCATAAGTTGCTGTTAATGCCGTTGGATTATTGGGATTATTATTGGCAGTATGACTGGGCATATCCGATACATAGATGTTGAATAGTAGTGGTGCAAGGACACTACCTTGCGGCACCCCAGCCAAAATTGGCCGCACAGTGGAGACAGCACCATCGCTCTCTCTCACACAAAAGCTGCGATTCGAAAGAAATGATTTGATAATTAAATAGAGCGATTCACTGACATTTGTGCGGAGTTTGAATAAAAGACCCGAGTGCCAGACACGATCAAACGCTTGTTTGATGTCGAGAAAAACACCCGATGTGGGGAAGCCATGCTCAAAGGCCGTATTGATGTGATCAACTATCCGATGAACTTGTTGAATAGTGCCGTGCTCAGTGCGAAAGCCAAACTGATGATCTGGTATGACACCATTTTCGGTAGCATCACCACTGAATGGCAGCAGTTCATCTTCGAGACGTGTGAAAATGACTTTTTCATATAGCTTGGAGATTTGCGATAGCAAGCTAATCGGACGATATGATTGAAGATTATGACGACTACCGCCTTTGATGCCACCCTTGGGTATCATTCGGACAACAGCGCATTTCCATTGCGATGGAAAGTGATGAAATTGCAACATTTTGTTGAACAAGAGAAGCATAAATAGGATGCCCTTTCGTGGTAATGATTTGATGGCAAGACTATCGATATTATCTAGTCCCGGTGATTTAGCAGACTGCAATTGACCAATGTAAGCAGTTAGTTCATCGTAAGTGACTTGTCGCAGGTGTTGATGTGCCGGAGAGTCGGACAGATCGATATGTCGCTCCAACAGCGCATCAACCCTACGACTGTGATCAGCCGGAGCGATATTAAAGGGTTTGAAACGATCCTCTAGCTCAGAGGCAAATGCCTCAGCTTGCTCCTCAGTGTCTTGGCACCATTTGCCTTTTTGATTTCACAGCGTATACCGCATTAGCGGCTGTTGTTTAATGGCCTTGGTAGCTTTCCATAGACTGAGGCTACCCTTCTTTTGTGCTTCTTCAGCGGACAGAATTGAATCGAAAAATTCAATTCGATTGCGATCAATGATATGAGAGAGTTTGCGACAGGCACGCTGCCAATCAATCCAATGACTGTGCCGGCGAGTGCGTTTATATCGTTTGTGAAGTCTACGCTTGAGACGCATCAATTCAAGTTGCTCTGGAGTCCTTAACATTGGACGAGCATCAGTATCAGTATTTCCGCTATTAATACTATTGCCAGTACCATTGCGATTTGTTGAGTTTCGCTTGCGATTTCTATTTGCTGCATTTGCAGCTGTATAGATGTTTTTGACAAACACAGTCAACATGTCATCAATATCATCAGCTGATCTGATTTCAACATTCAAATTGACAGTGTTTTGTATGGTCAGACGAAATGTGTCTAGATTAGACTGTTTATTGAGCAGTCGGCGTGATTTAGTAGGAGACAGTTTATCGGATGCAAAGGAGTTCACACAACGCTGTCCGTAATAATAGCAAGCATTGATTAGATTAATTTTTAAATCAACTATCAAAGGCATATGATCACTGCCCAAATTAGGCAGACGTCTGATTGAGAGACGCTGTGGCGAAATGTCAGAGTATATGCAGAAATCAAGAATACTCGGTATATTACCATTTGCTGGATAATGAGTAAACTCTCCAGATGAGAGTACATTGAGAGAGTTGGATGTCAATATGAAATCCCTTAATATTCTGCCACGAGGACAGGAGCTCATATTGCCCCAGAGGCGATGTTTGGCATTCCAATCACCGCCGACAATACAATGCGCTCCAATGTATGAGAAGAACGAATCGTAAAGATCAGCAGAGACTGGCCAACTGGGTGGCCAGTAGCAGGATGCTACATTTATGCTACCCACATCGGTTTGAATGCGAACAATTGCACATTGTACGTGCGGTAGTGAGAGGCTTGGAAGAGATTCATGTTTGATACGATTGGATATTAAAATGCCAGCGCCACCAATACATAAACGTTTGCGTGGCGTATTGGCTGTATGAAGAGTATAATTGGGAATATCAATGTTTGAGTGGGAATTGAAGTGAGTTTCACTGAGAAGCATCACATCAATACTGTGAGCATTTAGAAAACTAATCAATTGATTTTGTTTTCTGGTGATGCCATTTGCATTCCATATACCAATACGAAAACCAATCATATTGATGGGGAATGGCATGACGAGGTGTGATAGACACTGCTGCTCAGACTGGATGAGCAATTGTCATTATCATCAGCATTTTGAATGAGATGATTATCAATCTCATTCTCATTATCACTGCTGTCGCTACTTATAACAATAGTGTCATTATCAATAACATTATTATTATCAATAATGCAGACACTGCTGACACTGTTGGCACTGTTGGCCGGCAAGAGCGTTGAGACTGCCATTGATGGTGCATACGTCTCATTGGTTGAGAATGCAAAAGGCATTTGCTCAACCACCGATGGTGGTGATGATGATGATCGTGGCGTGGCAATGGATCTTTCTTCCACAGAGTATGCATACGACATTGATGACGATGCAGTTGCTGATGCTGATGCCGATTCTGTTGCTGATGCCGAATCTGATGCTGAATCAGATGCAGATTGCAGTGCCGATCGCAATGGTGAGTCACAAACAGGTGAATATGACGAGGAGAATGGCGAATAAACAGACGGAACAGATGAGAATGGTGAGTAGACAAACGGAACAGACCAGACTGGTGAGATAGAACGCATGGAGTAGGGAGCCGACCAGTCTGATGAGTTCGAGCACATGGAATGAGCTGATAGCAGCGAAATGGCAGAATCAGTTGATGGCGATGCTGATGGTAATGAGTCCAGAATGCTGGATCTCATCGACAAGGTGGGTGAGAGAGGCGGTGATGATGGTGGCGACGACGACAACGGCGGTGACGGCCGTGAAAAAGATCTATTACCTATAATGCGCTGCAAATTTTGCACCTGCATTGATAGATCCACAATAGTTCTCTGCTGATTCACAATCATTTGGAATAACATTTGATTGTCATAGGATTGCTGAATTGCATTTTGAGTGGGTGGCGATTCGTAATGAAACATTTTCAAGCGCCGCCGTCGCCGTCGTCTCTCAGACAAAGTACGACGATGATGATTTTGTTTGAACAAATTGTTCTTGATGGTACGAGTGAATCTTGATTTTCTCAATGGCAACGATTGAGTTGAACCAGAGGCATCATGATTATGATCAGACAACGTGTCACTATCAGATGAAGCGGACAGCGAGGAGGATGATCTGAAGTCCTTAGTAATCTTATTCGGACTATTTTGAATATAACGATGTTGATGTAAAGCAATATTGCTGTGATGGCTGCTGCTGCTGCTGCTGCTGCTGTTGTTGCAACTGTTGCCATTGCTTTTATCGCTGTTATTGCTTCTGCTGCTATTATTGCTGCTGCTGCTGCTGCTGCTGCTGCTATTACTGCTGCTGTTGCTGTAGCTGTTACTACTGTCACTACCACTACCACTGCCTGTTATATCAACAATAATGATGTTGTTGTGCTCATCATTAGTAGATTCATTCTCAATATTAGCGAATGATTTATGATTTTCAAACTTGTGACGAACATTGAACTTATTGCTATTTTTGGCTTTGCTTACATTGCCATTGCCATTGCCATTGTTATTATTAATAATATTACTGTTATTATTAATATTTGCAGAATTGCTTCTCAAAGAATTCAAATTCTTTTTGGACAACGACTTGATAATGGTCTTTAATTTGCATTGAATAAAACGCAAAAATTGATTGCAGCTATCATGATTAGACGAATGAGCACAATTGCAATTGCAGCCGGAGGGTGCATTTGTTGCAATTGTTGTTAGTGTCGATGTCGATGTCGATGTCGATGTCGGTGTCAATGTCGGTGACGGCGACAGCGGTGAGTGAGCAATATTAGACCCAGCAGTCAATGCTAACGACGACGACGACAGCGTAGTTGTTGTTATTGTTGTTGTCGTTGCTGTTGACGTCGATGTTGTTGTTGTAGACATTGATGTTGTAGTCGTTGTTGATGATGTTGCTGATGTTGTTGTTGTTGTTGAAGAGAACAACAATTGTGGTGACAAAGTGGATGCTGATATTGTTGATTCCGAGGAATCAGTATCAGCAGATGTGAAGATCAAAAATACACCAAATGGTGAAGATGAATTTGGATTTGGACTGGCCATTGTATTTATATTTCTTATATTTCTTACTTCTTCTAATTCTTCTAATATTAATATCTATCAAAAATATTTTTTAGAAAATTATGAATAATTGAAACAAATATACGTATTCGGACGTAAGTAATGACAAAGTGAAAGAAAAAAGAACGCAATCAACTAGAGTTGAAAAAGATTTGTGGCACAGCAAATTGGAACAACTCCTAAGTTTTGCGAGACAAAAAAGAGGCAACGATTTGTTGCTATTGTTGTTATTATGAAAAAACAGTCTTTAGCTCTAAAATGTTCTGATTGTAAGTATTAATTTGAGGCTGGTCAAATTAAATTATAATCAAGCAAAAACTAAAACTAAAACAAGATCAAAAACAAATGGAATAAAATAGTAAAAGCTAGTGAGAGCTGTGATACAATGAATTTGATGAATTTAATTGAATTAAATTCAGTAAATCAAACAAAAGCCACAAGAGCCGCAAAATACCACAAAATAACAAAAGTATAAACATGAATAAAAATAAACAAAATAAAATAATAATAATAAAATAAATAAATAGCTAAATAAATACTCAATCAGCTAATTGGGATTTATTCCAGTTAATCAGATTTGAGCAAAACAAAAAGAAATGACAAGAAATATATAAGAAATATATACGAATATATGATCAAATTGATGAAAAGGATAATTGTCACAACTGACGTAGTGAGTGAATGAGCAAAGATAAATGCAAAAAGCAAAAATCAGTGCGTGTGTAAATTCAAATGGCCAAAATCAAAAGAGCCAAAAGTAGAGCAATTTCCAATTGTATGGAAATGATAAAGATAAAAAGTAATACTTAAATATATGTACTTATGAAAGGGTAATCTTAAATTATGCAAGTATATGAAAATGATATTAATGTTAAGATTAAGATAAGAAAATGAGTATTTTATGTATATTAATACTATGTTGTCTTTTTTAGTACGTACAAAAAATCATGTGGATACTGTAGCAGTTGCTAATGCTGATGTCGTTGTAGTTTTGTTGTTGCTGTTGTTGTTGACAACAACAAATGCGACAGATATCAAAAGCAGACGTCAAAGCAATGAAGATCCACTTCTTTGGCCAGAATCAAAATCAATAACAAAATGTTCCTCCAGTGTCAGAGATGAGACACTTTTTGAGTCTTCAAATTATACACGCCAAGGCAGAGGCAAATAACAGGACTGGTGAAGACGGTGTCATCAACGTCGTATTGCTTGCCTTGTGATGAAAAATTATTTCTGCATGAAGAGAGAGAAAGAGAGATATATTTTAGTAATTTCTTATAAAAAATGAAAGAAATAATTGATGAGGATTATCTCAGCCAGTTACAACAGTATTGACTGCTGTGGCTTTATGTGTGACATGTGTGTGTGTTTTATGCATGAGTATGTTTTTTGTAAAATGTTACATAAAACGGAACAAGCATAAATTTGATCAGAAGCTAAAAACGCGACAGAAAATTAAAATAATTGACTATTTTAATTTTAACTGCTGCGTTTGTGTTTATTATCATATTTTTAAATATTATTAATTTTAATAAATATTTCTATAAGTTTTTATTTTTATTTTAAATTTTACTGATTGAGTTGTTAATTGGAGTAAATATTCCAATATAATGGCAGTAAATGTTTGTTTTTAGCACAATGGTAAATAAAACAGAACAAGCATAATTTTTTGAATAAAAACTGTAAACATAGCAGACAATTAAAACAATTGACCATTTTAATTATTGTTGCTACGTTTATGCTTTGACATCATAATTTTAAATATTTTTAATTTTGTTCAATATTTCTAAAATTAATCATTTATGCATTAGATAAATTATTTTAATTGATCCAGAGTGCAATTTTATTTTAATTAATTGATTGAATTGATAATTGGAATAAATGTTCCAGTATTATGACAGCAGATGACAGTTTTGAGCAACTGTACATGCTGAACTAAAAGCAAAAGCAAGTGCAAAAGACAAAAAAGCAAATGCAATAATGATGCGATTCTTGTTCACGTCATTTATGTATTTAATAAATGAGGACAAATAATTGGATGCCAACTCTTTGTTGAATTTGTTGACAGACTGTACCTCAACGTCTTGTACAAAAGTAGAGTTTAAAAGTAGTAGCACAAATGTGATACAAATGTGATGGCAGAGCAAAAACAAAAACAGAAAACAGAAAGCAAAAAGCTCCACCATGTTTTCAAAAATGAATTTTCGAGAGGGAGCGGTGGGGAGAGAGAGATTGATATTTACACCCGTATCAATAGAGTGTACAGCTGAGAGCACTTTTATATGAATGAGAGATCACAAGTGTGAGCAGACAGACAAGAGTTGAGAGAGTGCATTATTTTCAAACGGCAATTTGTCAGAAGACAAAAACAACGGACAAGGCAAAGATGATGGCGTCTATTAATTGGCGCTCTCGAATGTTTGAGAGATTTTCAGCAACTGTACCCTTGATATAGTTATGCAAAGTGAATGCAAGAAATTGAACAAAAAATGCAAAGAGTGCAAAGTAATTGAAAAGCATTTGAACTTCTCAATTACTATGTACCCCGCATATTAGATCAATTTGTTATGAATGAGTAACCATACAAATTATCATATTTGCAAATGTATTTCAAAGTAAAATGTACATTTTAATTATGTATATTTTGAATATTTGAATAAATTTAAATATAATTGAAAATGTTTGAATAAATTGAGTATACATACACCTGAAGTGTAATGTAATTGTGTTTGAGAAATTACGCAAAATATTCATTTGATAAAAATTTAATATTTAATAAATTTACCATAAATATATTCAAAATATCATAATGCTTATTTGCATCTTGAAAAGTAACTGCAAAATAGGTTGACTTTTTTATTTTCTTTTAGCGCACAGACACAAGTAAAACGGACAGAGCAATGCTTGAATTTGTAAATATGTTACAAAAACATGTTTTAATGAAAATGCATAATGGCTAGATTTTTTTTGGCCAAAGACAAAGAATCCAAGAATTTACAAAAGTATAAAAGCAGACATAACTGCAGCAGCAATGAAATATGCATTTTTAACACTATGTTGAATCGTTTGTACAAAAAGTGATACAGAATGATACTAAAGTGAAAAAAGTTTGATTTAAGCAATATTTGGACCACAAAAATGAAAGAGAGCAAAAGCAAAACAATGACCATATCAATTGCCGCAATTTTGCCTCTCAATTTTAACCAAAACAAGTCATAGCATCTTTGCATGCATAAGTATATGTCATATGCGAAAGTTATTATTTTCAAAGGCACCTTTATTATTAATTTTAGCAAAAAATACATAAAAAAATGTCACGCCTGTAGAAGCTTGAAATGAACGATGTCGCACATATATATATGTTAATGCATAGAAATATTTAACCAAATAATTTAGTCAAATATGTATATGCAGACACATATATATATGCACATATGAGATGCAAATATGATTTTCAACTCACTTTGGGTATGTCAATTGTCAACTGTGTGTTGTTTTTTACTCATTTTTAAGTAATTTATGATTTTTAGTTTTATTTAATTAATCTGATTAATTTAAATTTCACACATTTTAATTCAAACAATCACTGTGTTTTTATATTTCATATATATTTTGACACTCTTTTGATCGATTGATTGATCGCACTCATCCGCAGCACACAACCGCACTCAAACAATGCTGGACTTGTATTTGTATATGAAACTCAATCGAGCAATCAAACAAGCAGACAGGCAGGCAGGCAGGCTGGCAGTTTGAAAACACTCAAGTAGCTCACTCATTCGCTCAGTCACCCACTCACTCTCAGCAGTGAATTCAGAGAGCAGCAGCAGCAAGAACATGCCCCTTTGTCACAACAGATAAGTAAGCGAGCGAGCGAGCAAGCGAGCAAGCAAGCAATCGAATGAGAGACAATCGTATAAATGTACAGAGAGTGCAAGTGTGAGCGAGTCAAATATGCTAGAGTTGAATTGAATTGAATTTTAATTCAGAGAGCGAGAGATAACAGATGACAAGCAAATAAGGAGAACAGCAAAAACAAAACAATAATGGCGGCTTCACTCAAGTGAGCACCACCTTATATGGAGATGATGATTGCAGTGGTGGTGGTGAAGAGCAAATTGTCAAAGAGAGAGAAATACAGCAATGATCAAGAGTTGACACAGCAACAACAACAGCAACAGTTGATGGCCATATTTTGAGTGCAATTTCTCAGACATACTTGGATTTATTGGCAAATTTACTCAATATAAACACAATTACATTAATAATAATAATTATAAATTTATTAATTAATTTATCCATCAATTATTGGATAGTTTTAATTAATTTTAAATAATTATTTATTTATTTATTTTAAACATTTTTATTTCAATTTTAACTTTGATTAAAATTGATTATTTTGTATGATTTTAATTTATTAATTTTTTATGATTTTATCATTTATTAATATTTTATGATTTTAGCATTTATTATTTTATTTTATTTTAATTTTATTTTAAATATTTCTATTTTAATTTAAATTGATTAATATGTGTATTTTAATTTATTAATTTTTATGACTTAATCATTTATTATTTTTATTTTATTTTATTTTATTTTATATTGAATAGAAATAAAATAAAAATTGAAAAATTGAGAAATTACCCAAATAAATCAAGTTGTTTCATTTTGAATTGTAATTGAATAATTATACCAGCAATGTACAGATGACCAAGAGAAAAGCCAAGTATGAGAAGCAAAAGCAAAAGCAAAATGCAAACAACAGCAGCAATAGAAATGGCATGACTCTCTCCCACACAGCAACCTTTGTACAAGCACACAAAGGAAAGACATGGAGAGAGAGGGGGGGGAGACAAACAAATGTAAAGAAGGAGGACTCGAAAGCGCCAACTCTTTACTTTTTTCCAATTTCAGCAGACTGTACCTTTGTAGGTATGTAGGAAAAAATGAACTGTAACAATATCAAAGTGCAGGCACAAAACAAATGTGCAATATATGACATGACCAAAAGGAGAACAAGTCCCGCTGCATTTTTTGATATCGAACTTCAAGAGAGAGAGGGCAGTAAGAGAGAGAGATTTTGCATCGACACTCTATGACCCTGATTCCCCCTTCAAATATTCAGTAAAGAAAATATGCATGAATGTAACTAAATAGACAAGTGCGTATATATATATACATATATATGCAGATATGAATATAAAAATTGTAAAAAATGTAAAAAATGTAAAATATATATAATGTATGTAATATAATATAAATTGAATATATAAATATATAAAAATATAAATAAATATAAATATATAAATGAATGTACAAAATAATTGTAGCATTTAATTTTGTAGAAATATAATATAATTGTAATAATAACCTGTAATTAATAGCAATTGTATGTAAAAGTGTTGAATACTTTTCAAACAACCCTCGTGTGAACATGTAAAGCCATATAATGACATATATACATGTGTCCATACAGAGAGTGCAGTTAACGAATGCATGTGAAGCAAACATATTTATACACATGTGGGAGCAGAGTACACTTTCTGTTCACATTTATCCCCCACTTCCTCATTGCACTAAGCTGAACTAAACTCCAACAAGTGTAAGAGAGAACACAGGTGCAGAATGTGTGTGTGCAAGAGACAGTACAGTGTATTTAGAGAAAAAATATAACGGACAGACAAAAGCAATTGGCAATTGGCATAGTAGACACTCCGATAAGAGAGACACACACAGAGAGAGAGCAAGTGCACAGTACATAAGTAACGGCAGCAGCCAATCAGTCAAACGGCATATATATGTACATATACATATGTATGTAATGCACTGTTCACCAATATTGACCTTTGTACTTTTGCACTTTGCACTTGCATTTATGATTTTGATTTTTGATTTTTGATTTTAATTGAAATTATATGCCTTTATATGCTTATCACTCTTATCACTTTTTATATATGATAAGATTTTCACAGTTGTAGTATAGGGAATATCCTTAATGCAGCAACTGTTGAACTGTACACAATTTTACACACACCTACACCCGCACCTGTATATATTTATGCACAGAGTAAAGGGACAAATTGAAACAGAAATGTATGGCCAAATGTTTGATATTTGTATTGTGAAATACAAATTGAAAAATGAAATGGAAAATGGAAAATATATCAACTCACTCTGAAAGCCTCACATATATGTACATACATACATATATGTGTCTTGATTCTTCAAATTTTTGCAGATTATTATAGTTGATGTAGTTACTGTTGCTGCTGCCACTGACTGATCCGTTGAAATGTCTTTATAATTTATATTCACTTTCACTTTTCTTATTGTTTGTATATAATCACTCCTGTATATATGTACACTTGTACATATGTATGTATGTATGTAGAACGTTGGCCCAATTGATTTGATTTAATATGTCACTTTGTTTGTCCGACACCAACGTCAGCATCGTTCAGCGTCTGCAAATGCACTTCTACACCTTTTCCTTTTTGTTTGTCGAATATTAATACCGAATTTGAATTAATTAGCGAGACTCGCGCTCACTACCAAGACATATTCAACACACCACATATGTATGTACAGAGAGGCAGAATGAACCAATGATCAATGAGCGGAGTGAGCGATTCAGAGAGAGTGAACGAATCAAAATGAACGAATCTGAGAACAAATGAACGAGTCAGAACAAATGAACAAATGAACGAAATTGAACTAGAGTGAACTTGTGTTTTGTTCCTCTATTTGCACATTAGTGATGGCCCTTAATTTGAATTTAAATTCAACTGCAAATGAAATGAAACAAATTGCAAGTTGAAAATTCAAATTAAAGGCGGCAAAATTAGAAAATATTTCAAATATGTTGGAATATGTAAAAACAGATGAATATACAATTATATATATTTATAAAAATATTATAAAATATGTAAAATATGTATGATAATTAAGCATATGTAAAATATATGTAAAATGTATATATAATATAAATAATACTATGTATGATAATGAGTAAATGTAAATGTAAATGTATACAGTACAATATATGTGTGTGTGATTAATGAACAGATTCTCAGACATTCAGTAATTTGTACATTTCAAGTTGTATTTTTAATTTGATTTTGGTTTTTGGTTTTGTGGTTTAGTGGTTTTATATGCGCATTCGGATTATTATTGCTACTACTGCTGCTGCTCGAACAACTATTATTATTATTAATGACTTGAGTGTGAATGTGTACTGAATGCTGCTACTGAAGAATGAAATATGATACTATACTACTGCTGTTGTAACTAAGTAGTGGCAGAGATAAGAGTAGTGATAGTAACAACCGCTACTACTACTACTACTACTATCACTTGTTGAATGTACGCGCGGAATCAAAATACAATACAATACAATGTATAATATATATGAATTTTGAATTTTCATAGATTGATTGAGCATCACATGAGTATATATTCCACATGAGTATATAAATAAATAAATATATATATACATATGAATACATATATTCAATTCAATTACACACACATGCGTATATATAAACACATTTGTTTAATGATTTTCCGGTTGTCAGTCTACAATACAACTCTCTCACTCCGATTAGCATACTTTTGAACACAGACACACGCACACACAACTCGAACACAATTCAAACACTTGCAATAGCTCCAACTCTAACTCTAATCATAGTAGAGGGGGGAAATGATGTAGAGTATTGAGTGGAGTGCAGAGTGTAGAGTGTATAGAGTGTAGTGTGTAGTGTTCAAAATTCGAGTAGAGAGAGAAGGTAGCCCAGATCTATCTTTAAAAGGGTATTCACAAGTGAGAGTGAATAGGGAGTGATGTTGAGGCAAGACATCTGTATACTAATTGTATAACTCTCCCCTCACATGTCTCACTTGTGGTTGAGTTTTGTGTGGCATTAGCAAGTTCTTTAGTGTTGTCAATTGTACAACAATTCCTTATCAATTACATATACATAGTGTGTGTATATGCAATTAAGGAGACACAGAGTATTAGATATTCTGCACATATATCTCGAGACACACACACACGAGTATGTATATGTGCAGGGAATATCTCTTGCTACAACACTAGTGCACTGATTCCACACATCTGAATGTTGGGTAGAATGTATAGGTATAGGTAGGGTGACAGGTGGAATGGAAAGGCTGATTTGAATATGAAATGCAAAACAGACAGACAACAGCATCAACAGACTACAGAGACGCGAGAGAGAGAGAGAGAGAGTACGAATCGAATCGATCAGCACACACCTTAGACACACGCAACACTTGTTGGTCCACTCTGTCCAATTCCACACACATAAACGCACTTACAACAGGTGAACATGTGTATGAAATGGGACAGAATGACCTCCACATTCACATCACCATCCCCGATCACCATCCCCGATCACCATCCTCATGCTCCTCTTGCAGTAGTAGTTTGTCTTTTTTACTATGCCAAGTAAATGTATGATTGAGTTTGAGAGTTGAATTGAATCGAATAGATAGCCGCAATGAATTCGTAAAAACTGAGACAAGTGAACGATTAGTGGACAACTTGCAGTCTGTACGAATCATTGCAACAGAGTCGAATTCGAATTCAAATTGTAGCATATATGAAGAGTATAATGAGGATGTTGACGAGGACGAAGATGACGGGGACGAGGACAATGGAGATGTGTGCGAGTGCGTATATGCGTGCGAGTGAGTGCCAAAGCGAAACGAAACGCACATCCGCTCACAGTCTCAGCAATCCGCAATCTGCAATCTACCGTCTACCGTCCGCATTCCATATTCTTAGATTGCCGTACAAGATAGTGGGGAGATAGTGAGTGTGTTAGTGTTGGAAATAGATGGATTGGTGAATAGGAGTGTATTTTTGGGACGAAAACAAGGGAATAGTGTTTGCACGAAACGAAAGGACGAGTGCAAGAAGGCTGATTAGGATATGTGTAGGTACTCAAATACGCAGACATTCGATCAAACACACACACCCATCGGCACAACGACAGCAGCAATCGACACTTGACCCACTCAAAAGAAGTGGCTCTCCAATGCATTCAAATATATGCAAGAAATGTTTTGATCAAAGCTAGATTAATTGTTTGCAATTTCGCATACGACAAGTGAACGATTAGTGGACACAATTGCGACACGAAATTGCTTAAAAAATGCATATTTATTTGTACACGTGTGTGTGTGAGTGTGTACTAGAGTGAGTGATGATTATGGAGAATTATCAAGTGCCGTGCGTGTGTCGAGTGTCGAGTGTATGCGTGCGTGAATGATAGAATGTCAAAGTCGCGTAGAGAAATATCCAATAGAGTGTTGCCGTCAAGGATTTATAGGTTGGTAGGGGATGTTGTTAGTTAGTTTTGCATGCAATTAGAAAGGTGGATAGAAAGGTGGATAGAGAATAGATTCAACATTCAGAGTGGCATTCAAAGTGCAACTAGCGAGTGCGTATAGTGAGCATTATATATGCCATAAGCCGCCAGTGATGATGTTAGTTTTGATTTTGACATGATTGACGTGTAACGAACTAAAAAGTAGAGAGTAGAGAAAACTAAAAATTGTAATTAACGAAATAATAAAGCCTCAATGACGTGATTGATTAATTTTTGTGAAAATTAATCACTATACAGGATTGTTTGTAAAATACTCTGTTGATTTTACAGTGATGACAAGGGCGAGAAGGGGGCGGCAACGAGATCATTGGTCTACAATTGAATGAATGCTGACACAAAGATGTATGCGTAAATTTGTGTTTTGAATATCGACGAAAAATGTGTTTGTGTGTGATGATGATTCAAGTACGTACGCATTCCAGCATAACGATGATAAAAGTGCACTTTTCTAGGCTGATTTTATGTAAGGAATCTCGTTGCGCCCACAATCCCCCCTTTAGACAAGCTACCATTGATCAAAAAGATCAATATTTTATGCGAGAAAGTATTGTCCCTCTCAAATTGTGATTTGTAAAATGATTATCTTTTTTAATAATCAATATGAATGACAGTCGTGACATTGAGTCTGATTTGATTTGATTTTGATTTTGATTTTGATTTTGATTTGAGAAATTGGCTAATTCAAATGATTGAAAAGCAATTTCATTTGGAAATTGAATACAGATTTTTATTTTTATTTCTGTGTAAAAATCAGTGTGAAAATGACATAGAGTTGAGTGAACTTGAATAAAGTATTCAACTCGCATTAATGAAAATTTTTTAAGTTGACAAATTGGTCAGGTTTGAAAGTAAATTCTTAATATAATTATTGCTACTACTACTGTTGAACAAAAGCAGTTGAAAATTCAATTGAAATTCAAATTCAAATTGAAAATTTAAAAGTATAAATCATAAATCGGTATAAATATGTTATACTTTATTTGTGGAAATAAAGTAAAGCGACAAAATTGAAATGTTATTAATGCGAATATATTTAAATTAATTTAATTTAAATTATTTAATGAATCGAATTGAATCTCAAAGCAAAATGAATAAAGTGCATTGAGTTGATATTATGATTTTATTTTCAAGCAAATTGATTGAATTAAATGAAAGTGGATCTGATTAAATCACGACATCAAGACTGAGTAATGAAAAGGACAAGTCGGATTGCAATTTTGAATATAAGTTTGCATTTTTGCACAAATTCATTAAGATTATTGCATTACAAATGCATTATGAAAGTCAACTTTTCTGATATATCTGATTTTTCATTAGTTTAATTCAACTGAATAATATACAAATCTTATTGAGATGACATTGAAACGGCTGTAAAGAGAAGTCGAGATGAGAACAGATCAAATTTATTGATTCCCAATGGAAATGAAATTTTAAGAATTAATTTGAATATAAATGTGCATATGCAAATGTATATTGATTAAAGTTGAAATTGAAATTGAATTTATATCAAATTTAGATTTTTAAATATATGCGAATTTGCATTGTTTGATTGATTGCATGTAGGAAGCAATGAATTTTGCTTCTTTTGTTCAATTTTAATTTGTTTCAGCTAATATAGTAAGCTTTTGCAAACTCATTGTACTGTATTTTATTCTGTTTTTGTATTTTAATAGCGAGTACGCAGCAATGAATTGAATTTTTAGCCTAGCGAAAAAACAAATTTATCGAGGCTTTTTTCTTTTCAGCGATAAACAAATGTTATTTATGAGAGATTGATTTTGTTTTTAGAACTATTTGACCGCCTGACTAATATTCGAACTGAAAATCGGACTAATAAAGATTAATATGAATTGAATTGATTTAACAAATCAGATTTATATTTATTTTTTTAGTTTAGCGAAAAAATGAATTTATCAAGGCTTGATTCAAGATAAATTTGAGAATGATATGAGATTGATTTTATTTGTTGAATAAAATCTATTTGACCACCTAATTAATAACAAAACTGATATGAATTGATATAATTTGATTTATCAGATTAAATATGAATATATATTTTTAGCCTTATGGAAAAATGAATTTCTCGTGGCTTTTTCAAAAATAAACTTGAGAATGATGTGGGATTGATTTTGTTTATTATACAAAAACTGATTGACCACTTGGCTAATATTTGAGTTAATATAGAATGATAAAAAATGATTTAACAAATTGGATCAAAAGGCACAACAAATTCAAAATTAGCTTTAATGTATAAATTATTGTTGAATTTTTGGTGAGAATGATAAAGTTGTCAATTAAGCGCAGCTTAAACAAAACAGCATAACACAGAGCTAATTTGGGATAAGAAATGTCACCAAAGCAAAAGGTTGCATTGCCAAAGGCTGTATCACCTTAATTTAGGTAAATGATACTGCAGCCTGAGCAAGCATCAGCTATGAGAGCCATAGAAAATGAAGAGAGTTGACATTTCTCTGTGACATTTGATTCGAATTATTGAAGCAAATATACTGAGTTGAAATTAAAAAGGCGTCAAAAAATTGTGACACCAAAGGACATAGTCACGAGCTTGGGCATATTTAATTATCGATCAGATTTCAAGTCAATCTTAGAAAAAGTCAGATGTTAAGTCTGAGTGCAGTAAATGGGACTCGTTTGCTGCATTGTACAGCCAGTTTCAAAAAGAAAAATAGAAAGATAAGCAGAGCATTCAATCCGTTTGCGATGGATATTTACCGGACACAGTAGCAGAATATAATCGCATATGGCAGTGTGAGTTGAAAGAGGATAACAAAGCTTGCTTGGAACATTTGGTACTAGACATTTCAGCCGACTCCAGTTGACGAGCATAGTTACACTAGAGAGTCGTCATATTTGATGGCACAGCCACAAAAAAGTGACAAAATAAAAATTGCAAATGCAATTGCATAAGGCAATGTGAGCTGAAAAAAGAAAACAATGCACGCTTAGATCATTGGCACTCAAATTGCATAAGGCAATGTGAGCTGAAAAAAGAAAACAATGCACGCTTAGATCATTGGCACTCAAAAATCTAGCCAATTCCAGTTGTTGAGCATAGTTATGCTAGTGAGTCAACATTGTTGAAGGCATAGCCTGGATACAATGGCAAAAGACAATCACATTACACAGCATGGATTGAAGAAGGAACAATAGTGTTTACTTTGATCATTAATAGTGGGTTTGAGTCCATCTACCATGGTTTTTACCTATCTGATATTGCGGGAGAATAGAAAATAAACATTTCTGCACGTCTATTCTAATGAATATAGAACAGACTGAGCTTAAATGTTTTGAATGAAATTGATTTTAGAGTTAGGTGACAGAATCAACATAATGTATAATTAAGCAGATGCAGAAAATAAGTAGCAGAAGCCAAAGCGCGTACAAGCTTGAATGATTAAAAACAAAGAACCAAAAGCAAATCAATTTTCAATACTAAGGAAATGGTAAAAGCACAAAATAATACTTAAATGTATATGTTTTGTGGAAAGAGAATCTTGATCTTAATTTTTTATAAGTACATAATAGTGATATAAATAATATAAATATATAAATATTTATGTTTACATGTTGATTAAAGATAATATAATGTAGTTTTTAATACGTACATAAAATCGCGTGATAACTGTAGTAATTGTTGTTGTTGCAGACAAAAACAATTGTGGCAGATGTTAGAAAACGGACGTTGAAGCGATGAAAATCCGTTTCTTTGACCAAGATCAGAATCGAAATCAAAGTATTTCTCCGGCGTCACAAGAGAGGCACTTTAGCATCTTCAAAATATGCTTGCCAATGCAGAGGCAAATAGCAGAATAGGTGTGGTGGTGTCGTTGTCAACGTCGTATTACCTGCCTTGTGATGAGAAAAAAGAGATATATTTTAGTAATTTTTTATTAAAATGATAGAGATGATTGATGGGGATTATCTCAGCCTGTTTACAGCAGTATTAACTGCTTTGGCTTTATGTATGACATGAGTGTGTGTGCATATGCATGAATATGTCTCTTGTACAATTGTACATAAAACAAAACAAGCATAATTTTGAACAAATTCAAAGAAAAATAAATGATTTGTGATTCATGTGAGATTGATTTCATTTATTAAATAAGAAATCTATTTGACTATTTGACTAATATCAAAAATTGATATAGAGATTGATGTAAATTGATTTATCAAATCAGATACATATTTTTGGTTTAGCGAAAAATCGAATAAACTAATTATTCGAGGCTTTTTTCAACTAGTCAATTGAATAAAATTCAGAACTTATTTCAAAAGACATTGAGACGGCTGAAAAAACTGCAAAGAGGTCAAAGTGAGGCAAAGAAAATTGTTTAAAGATCAGCTTTTTAATTTATCAATTGATAATGAAGATTATGAAGATTTAATTTTAAAAGTATAAAAAACAGTTTTAAAACAATTATGCATATACATATGCAATTTGAATAAATTTGAATTTGAATTACCTCAAATTCAGTTTTAAATATTAACATGTTTACATTGTTTTTAGATTGATTGCATGTAATATGCAAACTGATAAGCTTCTTTTGTTTTGTTCCATTCCAAATTGTTTCAGCTAGCATCATAAGCTTTTGTAAACTCATTGAATTGTTTGAGTTGTCTAAATTTGAATTTAGATGGCGAGTACACAGTAATGATTTGAATTTTCAGCCTAGTGAAAAAATTAATTTCTCAAGGCTTTTTTCAAGGATGAACAGATAAATGATTTGTAATTGTGATGTGAGATTGATTTTGTTTATTAAATAGAATCAGTTTGACCATTTGACTAATGTATTATGTTACTATGTTATTTTGTTCCATTCCAAATTGTTTCAGCTAACATTAAAAGTTTTGCAAATTCGTTGTATTGTTGGATTTAACTTATTCTGCATTTTGACAGCGAGTATGCAGTAATGATTTGAATTTTTAGCCTAGCGAAAAAATGAATTTCTCAAGGCTTTTTCCTTCAAAAATAAACTTGAGAGTGATGTGAGATTAATGTTTTTATTAAATAAAAATTATTTGACCATCTGACTTATGTATTATGCTTCATTGTTTCATTGTTCCATTCCAAATTGTTTCAACTAATATTATAGGCTTTTAGCAAACTCATTATATTATTAGGGTAATTTTTTTATTCTGATTCAGCATTTTGATAACGAGTACGCAGCAGTGATTTGTGTTCTTAGTCTAGCGAAAACGCAAATTTATCGAGGCAATTTCCTTCAAAGATAAACTTGAGGGTGATGTGAGATTGTTTTTGTTTTTTTAAAGAATGAAAACAATTTGACCATCTGAATAATGTGAAATGTTTTTTGATTGTTCCATTCCAAAATGTTTCAGCTAATAAAACGAGCTTTTGCAAACTCATTAAATTGTTGGAGTAATTTTTTAATCTGATTCTGCATTTTGACAGCGATTACGCAGATTTATATTTTAGCTTGCCGAAAAAATGAATTTCTCGAGGCTTTTCCTTTAAAGATAAACTTGAGAGTGATGTGAGATTGATTTTGTTTAGTAAATAAAAACTATTTGATCATTTGAATAATGTAAAATGTTTTTTGATTGTTCCATTCCAAAATGTTTCAGCTAACAAAACAAGCTGTTGCAAACTTATTATATTGATAGAGTAAATTTTTAATCTGATTCTGCATTTTGACAGCGAGTACGCAGCAAAGATTTATATTTTTAGCCTAGCGAAAACGCAAATTTATCGAGACAATTTCTTTCAAAGATAAACTTGAGAGTGATGTGAGATTGATTTTGTTTAATAAATAAAAACTATTTGATCATCTGAATAATGTAAAATGTTTTTTGATTGTTCCATTCCAAAATGTTCCAGCTAACAAAACGAGCTTTTGCAAACTCATTATATTGATAGAGTAATTTTTAATTTGATTCTGTAGTTTGACAGCAAGTACGCAGCAAAGTTTTGAATTTTAAGCCTAGTGAAAAAATGAATTTCCCAAGGCTTTTTACAAAGATAAATTTTAATTGATGTGAGATTGATTTTGTTTAAAAAATGAAAACAATTTGACCATTTGACTAAAAACAAGTTATTGCATCATTTTTAGTACAATTGATTTGAGGATTAGCAAAACAAGAGACAGGAAATTAATATAGAATTCCTTTGGGTAAAACATATTATAAATCTGATGATATAACAGATCCAATTAGAATTTAATTACTTAGTTTAGACTATAAGATATTGAGTTTCTGACACCTGGCAGTTTTAACCTTTGAGATTGTTTCAAAAATCATTGTATAAAACAGTAAAATGTATGACAATTATGTGAAATCGTAATGAGTATACATATTATCGGACCAGTCGGTTCTACAGATTTAAAATTTAAAATTGATTTTGTCATATTGAGAAGACCTCTATTCAATGAGATGTAGTCAATTCGGAGCCATAAACTTTGAAGTTGCTTCAGAGATCAGTGTATAAATTCTGAAGAAATAACAAATTGTATAGAAATGGTGTGGAATTGTATTGGGTATACGTGTTAATGGACCAGTCGGCTTTACAAATTCAAAATTGATTTTGTCATAATGAGCAGACCTCTATCAATGAGATGTAGTCAGTTTGGTATTTTAAATTATGACATTGTTTCAGAAATCAGTGTATAAAACAGCAAAATATATGACAATTATGTGGAATCGTATTGGGTATACGAGTTGTCGGACCAGCCAGTTTCTAAAATTCAAAAATTGATTTTGACATACTGAGTAGACCTCTATTCAATGAGATGTAGTCAGTTTGGAATTTTAAATTATGACATTGTTTCAGAAATCAGTGTATAAAACAGCAAAATCTATGACAATTATGTGGAAACGTATTGGGTATACGAGTTATCGGACCAGTCGGCTTTACAAATTCAAAATTGATTTTGACATACTGAGTAGACCTCTATTCAATGAGATGTAGTCAGTTTAAATTTTAAATTATGACATTGTTTCAGAAATCAGTGTATAAAACAGCAAAATATATGACAGTTATGTGGAATCGTATTGGGTATACGTGTTATCGGACCAGTCAGCTCTACAGATTCAAAATTGATTTTGACATACTGAGTAGACCTCTATTCAATGAGATGTAGTCAGTTTGGAATTTTAAATTATGACATTGTTTCAGGAATCAGTGTATAGATTTGTGGATTGGCAAAATGAGTTCATCTCCAGTTGGAGTTTAATGACAGAGAATCCTTTAACAGATTTATCAATGAGAAATCAGTTAATCTATTTGCATGTTGTATTCACATATGAATAGCAGTGTTTGC
>OX596008.2:34308789-34412592 GCA_951394115.2 Drosophila phalerata
CATACTCATGCATAAAACACACACACATGTCACACATAAAGCCACAGCAGTCAATACTGTTGTAACTGGCTGAGATAATCCTCACCAATCATCTCTATCATTTTAATAAGAATTTACTAAAATTTATCTCTTTCTTTTCTCATCTTAAAGCAGGTAATACGACGCTGGTGACGTCACCCCCACCTGTATCACTACTTGCCTCTGCTCTGACAAGCATAATTTTGAAGTTGCAAAGTCGCCTCTTCGTGACGCCGGAAAAACACTTTGATTTTGATTCTGATTTTGGCCTAAGATTGTTGTCTGCAACAACAATAATTACTACAGTCATCACACGACATTATGTACGTATTACAAACTACATTATATTATCTTTTATCTACACGTTAAAATATATATTAAGTTTAAAATTCTAAATTGACTACATCTCATTGATGCGGGGTATGCTCTATATAATAGAATCAATTTTGATACTGTAGAGCCGACTGGTCAAATATTCTGCATACCCAATATGATTCCACATAATTTCCATACATTTTGCTGTTTTTAAACATTAATTTCTGAACAATTTCAAAGTTTATGGCTCTGAATTGACTATATCTCATTGAATAGAGGTCTACTCAGTATGTCAAAATCAATTTTGAATCTGTAGAGCCGACTGGTCCGTTAACACGTATACCCAATACGATTCCACATAATTTCCATACATTTTGCTGTTTGTTCAGAATTTATACACTGATTTCTGAAACAATGTCATAATTTAAAATTTCAAACTGACTACATCTCATTGAATAGAGGTCTACTCAGTATGTCAAAATCAATTTTGAATTTGTAGAGCTGACTGATCCGATAACTCGTATACCCAATACGATTCCACATAATTGTCATATATTTTGCTGTTTTTTACACTGATTTCTGAAACAATGTCATAATTTAAAATTCCAAACTGACTACATCTCATTGAATAGAGGTCTACTCAGTATGTCAAAATCAATTCTGAATTTGTAAAACCGACTGGCATGATAACATGTATACCCAATACGATTCCACATAATTGTCATATATTTTGCTGTTTTATACACTGATTTCTGAAACAATGTCATAATTTAAAATTCCAAACTGACTACATCTCATTGAATAGAGGTCTGCTCCATACAATAAAATCAATTTTGAATTTTAGAAACTGGCTGGTCCGATAACTTGTATACCCAATACGATTCCACATAATTGTCATATATTTTTCAGAATTTATACACTGATTTCTGAAACAATGTCATAATTTAAAATTCCAAACTGACTACATCTCATTGAATAGAGGTCTACTCAGTATGTCAAAATCAATTTTGAATTTTAGAAACTGGCTGGTCTGATAACACGTATACCCAATACGATTCCACATAATTTCCATACATTTTGCTGCTTGTTCAGAATTTATACACTGATTTCTGAAACAATATCATAATTTAAAATTCCAAACTGACTACATCTCATTGAATAGAGGTCTACTCAGTATGTCATAATCAATTTTGAATTTCAGAAACTGGCTGGTCCGATAACACGTATACCCAATACGATTCCACATAATTGTCATATATTTTGCTGTTTTATACACTGATTTCTGAAACAATGTCATAATTTAAAATTCCAAACTGACTACATCTCATTGAATAGAGGTCTACTCAGTATGTCAAAATCAATTCTGAATTTTAGAAACTTGGTGGTCCGCTAACACGTATACCTAATACAAATTCACATAATTTCCATACATTTTGCTGTTTGTTCAGAATTTATACACTGATTTCTGAAACAATGTCATAATTTAAAATTCCAAACTGACTACATCTCATTAAATAGAGGTCTACTCAGTATGTCAAAATCAATTTTGAATTTTAGAAACTGGCTGGTCCGATAACTCGTATACCCAATACGATTCCTCATAATTGTCATATATTATGCTGTTTTTTCAGAATTTATACACTGATTTCTGAAACAATGTCATAATTTAAAATTCCAAACTGACTACATCTCACTGAATAGAGGTCTGTTCCATACAATAAAATCAATTTTGAATTTGTAAAGCCGACTGGTCCGATAACACGTATACCCAATACGATTCCACATAATTATCATATATTTTGCTGTTTGTTCAGAATTTATACACTGATTTCTGAAACAATGTCATAATTTAAAATTCCAAACTGACTACATCTCATTAAATAGAGGTCTACTCAGTATGTCAAAATCAATTTTGAATTTTAGAAACTGGCTGCTCCGATAACTCGTATACCCAATACGATTCCACATAATTTCCATACATTTTGCTGTTTGTTCAGAATTTATACACTGATTTCTGAAACAATGTCATAATTTAAAATTCCAAACTGGCTACATCTCATTGAATAGAGGTCTACTCAGTATGTCAAAATCAATTTTGAATCTGTAGAGCTGACTGGTCCGATAACACGTATACCCAATACGATTCCACATAATTGTCATATATTTTGCTGTTTTATACACTGATTTCTGAAACAATGTCATAATTCAAAATACCAAACTGACTACATCTCATTGAATAGAGGCCTACTCAGTATGTCAAAATCAATCTTGAATTTTAGAAACTGGCTGGTCCGATAACTCGTATACCCAATACGATTCCACATAATTGTCATATATTTTGCTGTTTTATACACTGATTTCTGAAACAATGTCATAATTTAAAATTCCAAACTGATTACATCTCATTGAACAGAGGTCTACTCAGTATGTCAAAATCAACTGTGAATTTTAGAAACTGGCTGGTCCGATAACTCGTATACCCAATACGATTCCACATAATTGTCATATATTCTACTGTTTATTCAGAATTTATACACTGATTTCTGAAACAATGTCATAATTTAAAATTCCAAACTGACTACATCTCATTGAATAGAGGCCTACTCAGTATGTCAAAATCAATTTTGAATCTGTAAAGCTGACTGGTCCGATAACTCGTATACCCAATACGATTCCACATAATTGTCATATATCTTTCAAAATTTATACACTGGTTTCTGAAACAATGTCATAATTCAAAATTCCAAACTGACTACATCTCATTGAATAGAGGTCTGTTACATACAATAAAATCAATTTTGAATCTGTAAAGCCGACTAGTCTGATAACACGTATGCCCAAAACGATTCCACATAATTGTCATATATTTTGCTGTTTTTTACACTGATTTCTGAAACAATGTCATAATTCAAAACTCCAAACTGACTACATCTCATTGAATAGAGGTCTACTCAGTATGTCAAAATCAATCTTGAATTTTAGAAACTGGCTGGTCCGATAACTCGTATACCCAATACGATTCCACACCATTTCTATACAATTTGTTATTTCTTCAGAATTTATACACTGATCTCTGAAGCAACTTCAAAGTTTATGGCCCCGAATTGACTACATCTCATTGAATAGAGGTCTTCTCAATATGACAAAATCAATTTTGAATCTGTAGAACCGACTGGTCCGATAATATGTATACTCATTACGATTTCACATAACTGTCATACATTTTACTGTTTTATACAATGATTTTTGAAACAATCTCAAAGGTTAAAACTGCCAGGTGTCAGAAACTCAATATCTTATAGTCTAAACTAAGCAATTAAATTCTAATTGGATCTGTTATATCATCAGATTTATAATATGTTTTACCCAAAGGAATTCTATATTAATTTCCTGTCTCTTGTTTTGCTAATCCTCAAATCAATTGTACTAAAACTGATGCAATAACTTGTTTTTTAGTCAAATGGTCAAATTGCTTTCATTTTTTAAACAAAATCAATCTCACATCAATTAAAATTTATCTTTGTAAAAAGCCTTGGGAAATTCATTTTTTCACTAGGCTTAAAATTCAAAACTTTGCTGCGTACTTGCTGTCAAACTACAGAATCAAATTAAAAATTACTCTATCAATATAATGAGTTTGCAAAAGCTCGTTTTGTTAGCTGGAACATTTTGGAATGGAACAATCAAAAAACATTTTACATTAGTCAAATGGTCAAATAGTTTTATTTAATAAACAAAATCAATTTCACAATCAACTAAAAGTTTATCTTTGTAAAAAGCCTTGGGAAATTCATTTTTTCACTAGGCTTAAAATTCAAAACCTTGCTGCGTACTTGCTGTCAAACTACAGAATCAAATTAAAAATTACTCTATCAATATAATGAGTTTGCAAAAGCTCGTTTTGTTAGCTGAAACAGGTTGGAATGGAACAATCAAAAAACATTTTACATTATTAGATGGTCAAATAGTTTTTTATTTAATAAACAAAATCAATCTCACATCAATTAAAATTTATCTTTGTAAAAAGCCTTGGGAAATTCATTTTTTCACTAGGCTTAAAATTCAAAACTTTGCTGCGTACTTGCTATCAAACTGCAGAATCAGATTAAAAATTACTCCAACAATTTAATGAGTTTGCAAAAGCTCGTTTCGTTAGCTGAAACATTTTGGAATGGAACAATCAAAAAACACTTTACATTAGTCAGATGGTCAAATAGTTTTTATTTACTAAACAAAATCAATCTCACATCACTCTCAAGTTTATCTTTGTAAAAAGAATTGAGAAATTCATTTTTTCGCTAGGCTAAAAATATAAATCTTTGCCGCGTACTCGCTGTCAAAATGCAGAATCAGACTAAAAATCACTCTAACAATATAATGAGTTTGCAAAAGCTCGTTTTATTAGCTGAAACATTTTGGAATGGAACAATCAAAAAACACTTTACATTAGTCAGATGGTCAAATAGTTTTTATTTATTAAACAAAATCAATCTCACATCACTTTCAAGTTTATCTCTGAAAGAAAAAGCCTTGATAAATCTATATTTTCGCTAGGCTAAAAATATTAATCATTGCTGCGTACTCGCTATTAAAACAACAGAATAAGCTAACTCAAACAATACAACGAATTTGCAAAAGCTTATAATGCTGGTTGAAACAATTTGGAATGGAACAAAGAAGCATATCAGATTGCATGTTACATCAATCAATCTAACAATACAAACATGTTAATTTCTAAAATTAAATTTGAGGAAATTAAAATTCAGTTTTACTCAAATTGCATACGCATATGCATAATTGTATTGAAACTGTTTTTGTATTTCTAAATTATACTCTCATTTTTAATTGTTAAATTAGTAGTTGATCTTCAAACAATTTGCTTCATTTTGATCTCCTTACAGCTGTTACAGCCGCTACAATGTCATCTGAATAAGTTTTGAATTTTATTTTAGCTGTTTAACTGAAAAAAGCCTCGAATAATTAGTTTATTCGATTTTTCGCTAAACTTAAAATATGTATCTGATTTAATAAATAAATTTACATCAATCTCTTTATCAATTTTTGATATCAGTCAAATAGTCAAATAGATTTCTTATTTAATAAACAAAATCAATCTCACACAAATCACAAATCATATGTTTTTCTTTGAATCTGTTTAAAATTATGCTTGTTTTGTTTTATGTACAATTGTACAAGAGACATATTCATGCATATGTGCACACACACACATGTCATACATAAAGCCAAAGCAGTTAATACTGCTGTAAAACAGGCTGAGATAATCCCCATCAATCATTTCTTTAATTTCTATAAGAAATTACTAATATTTATCTCTTTTATCCCATAACAAAACAGACAATACGTTGTTGACAAAGGTGCCTCACTCGTGACGCTGGAGAAATACTTTGATTTTTATTCTGATTTTGGCCAAAGAAGCGGATCTACATTGTTTTTACGTCCGCCACAATTGTTGCTGTCTGCAACAATCAACAATTTTTACGGTCATCACGCGATATTTTGTACGTACTAAAAACTACTTTATATTATCTTTTATCAACATGTAAATACATATATTTTAATTTATAATTATTCATATTAATATTAATATTAATATTTAATATTAATATCATATACTTTTAAAAAAATTAAGATTCTCTTTGCACAAACATATACATTAAGTATTATTTTTTGTTTTTAATTTCATCATTCCCTTGCAGTTGGAAATTGCATTGCATTTGATTTGCTTTTGGTTTTTGATTCCAACCATTTGAGATCACTCACACATTTGCCTCTGCAATCTGTTTATTTTGCATTTGACTTGCTTGTTTATTTACTGAGTCAATTTTGTTGTTTAACTCTAAGTTCAATCTTATCTAAAACATATAAGTTTAGTCTGTTCTATAGTCCTTAAAATAGACGAGCATATAATGTTTACTTTTCATTCTCCTGCTGTGCCAGCCAGTTAAATGTTCATTACTGGCTGCTTTAAATGCACTGTCAACAATCCAAGAATGCACTGTTATTCTTTTCAATTCACACTGTCATTTGTGATTATATTCTGCTACTGTGTCCGATTAAATATCCATCACAAACTGGATGAATACTTTACTTAATTTCCTCTTTTTGGACTTGGCCACTGATATTGCAAATGAGCACCATTCACTGCATTCAGACTCAACATCTGTTTATCATTTCCATCATTCGTTTTTTAAGCGATTCTTTATGCTACCACTCTGTAGACAATGTGGTTTTCAATACCTTATCTACTGTCCATTAAGTTTATTAAACTTTTGGTCCATTAAAGCTGTTGCTGGTGCTGAAATTAAATCAAGACTCTCTGACTTTGACTGCGGTTGACTTGAAATCTGGTCGGAGATTGAATATGCCTAAGTTTCTGATCGCATCCTTTGATGTCGTCATTTTTTGACACTTTCTAAAATTCAACATGACATATTTGTTTCAATAATTTGAAGCAGGTGTCGTTGAGAAACGTTAATTCTTCTCATTTATAGCTTTCTATTGCTCTCATAGTTGATGCTTGCTCAGGCCGCAGTATCATTCACCTAAGTTAAGGTGATACAGCCTTTGGCAATGCAGTTTTTCGCTTTGGTGACATTTCTTATCCCAAATTAGCTCTGTGTTATGCTGTTTTGTTTAAGTTGCGCTTAACTGACAACCTTATCATTCTCACCAAAAATACAGCAACAATTTATGCAATAAAATCAATCTTGTACCTGTAAATGCTGACTGATTTAACCTGATAAATCAATTTACATCAATCTGCATTAATTCAAATATCAGTCAAGTGGTCAAATAGTTTTTGTATAATAAACAAAAACAATCCTACATCGTTCTCAAGTTTATTTTTGGAAAAGAAAAAGCCTCGAAAAATTAATTTTTTCACTAGGCTAAAAATATATATACATATTTAATTTGATAAATCAAATTATATCAATCTATATCAATCAGTTTTGATATTAATCAGGTTGTCAAATTGATCTTTCTCAACAAATAAGATCAATCACAAATCATTCTCAAATTTATCTTGTATTAAGCCTTGATAAAACATTTTTTCGCTAAGCTAAAAATATTTATACACATTTCATTTGATAAATCAAATTAAATCAGTCTTGATATTAATTAGGTGGTCAAATAGATTTTATCAAACAAATAAAATCAATCTCATATCATTCTCAAATTTATCCTGAATCAAGCCTCAATAAAAACATTTTTTCGCTAAGTTAAAATATATAAATCTGATTTGTTAAATCAATTTATATTAATCTTTATCAGTTCAATTATCAGTTTGAATATTAGTCATGCGGTCAAATTGTTCTAAAAAACCAAATCAATCTCTCATAAAAAACATTTGTTTATCTTTGAAAAGGAAAATAAAAGCCTTGAAAAAATTCATTTTTTCGCTAGACTAAAAATTCAAATCATTGCTGCGTACTCGCTATTAAAATACAAAAACAGAATAAAATAAAGTACAATGAGTTTGCAAAAGCTTATAATGTAAACTGAAACAATTGAAATGGAACAAAAGAAGCAAAATTCATTGCTTGTTACATGCAATCAATCAAACAATGCAAATTTGCATATATTTAAAAATTTGAACTTGATATAAATTCAATTTCAATTTCAACTTTAATCAATATACATTTGCATAAGCACATTTATATTCAAATTAATTCTAAAAATTGCATTTCCATTGGGAATCAATAAATTTGACTCTGTTTCATCTCGACTCTTCTTTACAGCTGTTTCAATGTCATTTCAATAAGATTTGAATATTATTCGGTTGAAATAACCTTCAGTATTCTAACGAAAAATTTGATAAGTCAAAAAGTTGAATTTCTTCAATGCATCCGTAATGCAAAAATCTAACGAATTTGTGCAGAAATGCAAATTTATATTCATAAACTGCAATCCGACCTGACTTTTTCACTACTCAGTCTTGATGTCGTGTTTTAATCAGATCCACTTTCATTTTAGTTCAATTAATTTATTTAAAATAAAATCATATTATCAACCCAATGCACTTTATTCATTTTGCTTTGAGATTCAATTCGATTCATTAAATAATTTAAATTAAATTAAAATTAAATATATTCACATTGATAATATTCCAATTTTTGTCACTTTACTCTATTTTCACAAATAAAATATAACATATTTATATTAATTTAATTTATATTTTTAAATTTTTAAATTTTCAACTTCATTTTCAATTTGAATTTCAATTTGAATCCTCAATTACTTTTTACAGCAGTAGTAATAATAATAATAAGAATTTACTTTCAAACCTGACCAATGTGTCAACTTAAAAAATTGCATTAATACGAGTTGAATACTTTTTTCAAATTCACTCAACTCTATGTTCACTTACACACTGATTTTTATATAAAAACAAAAATAAAAACTTGTATTTAATTTTCAAATAAATTGCTGTTCAACCATTTGAACTAGTCAATTACTCAAACCAAAATCAGACTCAATGTCACGACTGTCATTCATATTGATTATTAAAAAAGAAAAGAAATAATCATTTTACAAATCACAATTTGAGAGGGACAATACTTTCTCGCATAAAATATTGATCTTTTTGATCAATGGTAGCTTGTCTAAAGGGGGGATTGTGGGCGCAACGAGATTCCTTACATAAAATCAGCCTAGAAAAGTGCACTTTTATCATCGTTATGCTGGAATGCGTACGTACTTGAATCATCATCACACACAAACACATTTTTCGTCGATATTCAAAACACAAATTTACGCATACATCTTTGTGTCAGCATTCATTCAATTGTAGACCAATGATCTCGTTGCCGCCCCCTTCTCGCCCTTGTCATCACTGTAAAATCAACAGAGTATTTTACAAACAATCCTGTATAGTGATTAATTTTCACAAAAATTAATCAATCACGTCATTGGGGCTTTATTATTTCGTTAATTACAATTTTTAGTTTTTCTCTACATTCTTTAGTTTGTTACACGTCAATCATGTCAAAATCAAAACTAACATCATCACTGGCGGCTTATGGCATATATAATGCTCACTATACGCACTCGCTAGTTGTACTTTTTCTACTCTGAATGTTGAATCTATTCTCTATCCACCTTTCTATCCACCTTTCTAATTGCATGCAAAACTAACTAACAACATCCCCTACCAACCTATAAATCCTTGACGGCAACACTTTATTGGATATTTCTCTACGCGACTTTGACGTTCTATCGTTCACACGCATACACTCGGCACTCGACACACGCACGGCATTTGATAATTCTCCATAATCATCACTTATTCAATACACACTCACACACACATGTGTACAAATAAATATGCATTTTTTAAGCAATTTCGTGTCGCAATTGTGTCCACTAATCGTTCACTTGTCGTATGCGAAATTGCAAACAATTAATCTAGCTTTTATCCAAACATTTCTTGCATATATTTGAATGCATTGGAGAGCCACTTCTTTTGAGTGGGTCAAGTGTCGATTGCTGCTGTCGTTGTGCCGATGGGTGTGTGTGTTTGATCGAATGTCTGCGTATTTGAGTACCTACACATATCCTAATCAGCCTTCTTGCACTCGTTCTTTCGTGCAAACACTATTCCCTTGTTTTCGTCCCAAAATACACATTCCTACCCACCAATCCATCTATCTCTAACACTAACACACTCTCTATCTCCCCACTATCTTGTACGGCAATCTAAGAATGTGGAATGCAAACGATAGACATTGGATTGCAGATTGCGGATTGCTGAGACTGTGAGCGGGCGTGCGTTTCGTTTCGTTTTGGCACTCACTTGCATGCATATACGCACTCGCACACATCTCCATTGTCCTCGTCCCCGTCATCTTCGTCCTCGTCAACATCCTCATTATACTCTTCATATATGCTACAATTTGAATTCGAATTCGACCTTGTTGCAGTGATTCGTACAGACTGCAAGTTGTCCACTAATCGTTCACTTGTCTCAGTTTTTACGAATTCATTGCAACTATCTATCGATTCAATTCAACTCAATCAACACTCAATCATACATTTACTTGGCATAGTAA
Source organism: Drosophila phalerata (assembly GCA_951394115.2). Lineage (NCBI taxonomy): Eukaryota > Metazoa > Arthropoda > Insecta > Diptera > Drosophilidae > Drosophila > Drosophila phalerata. The sequence goes on from OX596008.2 coordinate 34,319,193, forward strand.
AAAAGACAAACTACTACTACTGCAAGAGGAGGATGAGGATGGTGATCGGGGATGGAGATGTGGATGTGGAGGTCATTCTGTCTCATTTCATACACATGTTCACCTGTTGGGTGTGTTTATGTGTGTGGAATTGGACAGAGTGGACCAACAAGTGTTGCGTGTGTATTGTGTGTTGCGTGTGATGGGTGCTGATCGATTCGATTCGTGCACTCTCTCTCTCTCTCTCGCGTCTCTGTAGTCTGTTGATGCTGTTGTCTGTCTGTTTTGCATTTCATATTCAAATCAGCCTTTCCATTCCACCTGTCACCCTACCTATACCTATACATTCTACCCAACATTCAGATGTGTGGAATCAGTGCACTAGTGTTGTAGCAAGAGATATTCCCTGCACATATACATACTCGTGTGTGTGTGTCTCGAGATATATGTGCAGAATATCTAATACTCTGTGTCTCCTTAATTGCATATATATACACTATATATGTAATTGATAAGGAATTGTTGTACAATTGACAACACTAAAGAACTTGCTAATGCCACACAAAACTCAACCACAAGTGAGACATGTGAGGGGGAGAAATATAATTGATGTCTTGCCTCAACATCACTCCCCATCTGCTCTCACTTGTGAATACCCTTTTAAAGATAGATCTGGGCTACCTTCTCTCTCTACTCGAATTTTGAACACTACACACTACACACTACACACTACACTCTGCACTCCACTCTATACACTCTACATCATTTCCCCCCTCTACTATGATTAGAGTTAGAGTTGGAGCTATTGCAAGTGTTTGAATTGTGTTTGTGTCTGTGTTCAAAAGTATGCTAATCGGAGTGAGAGAGTTGTATTGTAGACTGACAACCGGAAAATCATTAAACAAATGTGTTTATATATACGCATGTGTGTGTAATTGAATTGAATATATGTATTCATATGTATATATATATTTATTTATTTATATACTCATGTGGAATATATACTCATGTGATGCTCAATCAATCTATGAAAATTCAAAATTCATATATATTATACATTGTATTGTATTGTATTTTGATTCCGCGCGTACATTCAACAAGTGATAGTAGTAGTAGCGGTTGTTACTATCACTACTCTTATCTCTGCCACTACTTAGTTACAGCAGTAGTAGTATAGTATCATATTTCATTCTTCAGTAGCAGCATTCAGTACACATTCACACTCAAGTCATTAATAATAATAATAGTTGTTCGAGCAGCAGCAGTAGTAGCAATAATAATCCAAATGCGCATATAAAACCACTAAACCACTAAACCACAAAACCAAAATCAAATTAAAATACAACTTGAAATGTACAAATTACTGAATGTCTGAGAATCTGTTCATTAATCACACACACATATATTGTACTGTATACATTTACATTTACATTTACATTTACTCATTATCATACATAGTATTACTTATATTATATATACATTTTACATATGCATAATTATCATATATATTTTACATATTTATAATATTTTTATAAATATATATAATTGTATATTCATCTGTTTTTACATATTTGACATATTTTCAAATTTTGCCGCCTTTAATTTGAATTTTCAACTTGCAATTTGTTTCATTTCATTTGCAGTCGGATTTAAATTCAAATTAAGGGCCATCACTAATAGAGGAACAAAACACAAGTTCACTCTAGTTCAATTTCGTTCATTTGTTCATTTGTTCAGATTCGTTCATTTGTTCTCAGATTCGTTCACTTTGATTCGTTCACTCTCTCTGAATCGCTCACTCCGCTCATTGATCATTGGTTCATTCTGCCTCTCTGTACATACATATGTGGTGTGTTGTATTGTTTAGAAGTGAGCGCGAGTCTTGTCAATTAATTCAAATTCGGTATTAATATTCGACATCAGAAAGGTGTGCAAGGAGAAGGTGTGTAGAAGTGCATTTGCAGACGCTGAACGATGCTGACGTTGGTGCCGGACAAACGACATATTAAATCAAATCAATTGGCCAATGTTCTACATACATACATACAAATGTACATATGTACAGAAGTGACTCTATATAAACAATAAGAAAAGTGAAAGTGATTATAATTAATAAAGACATTTCAACGGATCGACAGCAACTATAACTACATCAACTATAATAATCTGCAAAAATTTGAAGAATCAAGACACATATATGTATGTATGTATGTACATATATGTGAGGCTTTCAGAGTGAGTTGATATATTTTCCATTTTCCATTTCATTTTTCAATTTGTATTTCACAATACAAATTTTAAGCACTTGGCCATACATTTCTGTTTCAATTTATCCCTTTATTTCGTGCATAAATATATTCGTATGTAAATATATACAGGTGCGGGTGTAGGTGTGTGTAAAATTGTGTACAGTTCAACAGTTGCCGCATTAAGGATATTCCCTATACTACAATTGTGGAAATTATATAATATATAAAAAGTGAACAAAGTGATAAGCATATAAAGGCATATAATTTCAATTAAAATCAAAAATCAAAAATCAAAATCATAAATGCAAGTGCAAAATGAAAAAGTACAAAGGTCAATGTTGGTGAACAGTGCATTACATACATATGTACATATATATGCCGTTCAACTGATTGGCTGCTGCCGTTACTCATGTACTGTGCACTTGCTCTCTCTCTGTGTGTGTCTCTCTTATCGGAGTGTCTACTATGCCAATTGCCAATTGCTTTTGTCTGTCCGTTATATTATCCAAATGCACTGTACTGTCTCTTGCACACACACATTCTGCACCTGTGTTCTCTCTTTGCACTTGCTGGAGTTTAGTGCAATGAGGAAGTGGGGGATAAATGTGAACAGAAAGTGTACTCTGCTCTCACATATATGTGTATAAATATGTATGTTTCATTTTATATATTCCTCATATGCATTCGTTAACTGCACTCTCTGTATGGACACATGTATATATGTCATTATATGGCTTTACATGTTCACACGAGGGTTGCTTGAAAAGTATTCAACACTTTTACATACAATTGCTATTGATTACAGGTTATTATTACAATTATATTATATTATATTTCTACAAAATTAAATACTACAACTATTTTGTATATTCATTAACATATTTATATTTATTTATATTTTTATATATTTACATATTCAATTTATATTACATACATTATATATTTTACATTCTTTACATTTTTTACAATTTTTATATTCATATCTGCATATATATGTATATATATATACACACTTGTCTATTCAGTTACATGCATGCATATTTTCTTTACTGAATATTTGAAGGGGGAATCAGGGTCATAGAGTGTCGATGCAAAGTCTCTTTTTCTGCCCTCTCTCTCTTGAAGTTCGATATCAAAAAATGCAGCGGGACTTTTTTCTCCTTTGGTCATGTCATGTTCTGCACATTTGTTTTGTGCTTGCACTTTGATATTGTTTCAATTCAATCTCCTACATACCTACAAAGGTACAGTCTGCTGAAATTTGAAAAAAATAAGAGTTGGCGCTGATAGGATCTCCTTCTTCACATTCACTTGTCTATCTCTCCCCCCTCTCTCTCCATGCCTTCTTTTGTGTGCTTGTACAAAGGTTGCTGTGTGGGAGAGAGACATGCCATTTCTGCTGCTGCTGTTGTTTGCATTTTGCCTTTGCTTTTGCTTTTCATACTTGGCTTTTGGCTTTTCTCTTGGTCATCTGTTTGTTTGCTGGAATATTTTTTCAGTTACAATTCAAAATGAAAACATCTCAATTAATTTGGGTTAATTTTTCAATTTTTATTATTATTATTTTGTTTCTATTTAATATAAATTTAAATAAAATAAAATAAAATAAATTAATAAATGCTGAAATCATTAAAAATTAATAAATTAAAATACACATATTGATCAATTTAAATTAAAATAGAAATATTTAAAATAAAATAAAATAAAAATATTAAATGCTAAAATCATAAAAATTAATAAATTAAAATATACATAATAATCAATTTAATTTAAAATATTTAAAATAAAATAAAAATAAAACAAAACAATAAATGCTAAAATCATAAAAAATTAATAAATGCTAAAATCATAAAAATTAATAAATTAAAATCATACAAAATATTCATTTTAAATGAAAATAAAAATGTCTGAAAAATAAACAAATAAATTATTATCTAAAAATTAATTGAAATTATCCAATAATTGATGGATAAATAAATTAATAAAAATCCAAATCATAGTTAAATTGAGATAAATCTGCCAATAAATCCAAGTATGTCTGAGAAATTGCACTCAAAATATGGCCATTAATTGTTGCTGTGTCAACTCTTGATCATTGCTGTATTTCTCTCTCTTTGACAATTTGCTCCCCACCACCACTGCAATCATCATCTCCATATAAGGTGGTGCTCACTTGAGTGAAGCCGCCATTATTGTTTTGTTTGTTTTTGCTGTTCCCCTCATTTGCTTGTCATCTGTTATCTCTCGCTCTCTGAATTAAAATTCAATTCAATTCAATTCAACTCTAGCATATTTGACTCGCTCACACTTGCACTCTCTGTACATTTATACGATTGTCTCTCATTCAATTGCTCGCTTGCTCGCTCGCTCGCTCACTTATCTGCTTTGACAAAGGGGCATGTTCTTGCTGCTGCTCTCTGAATTCACTGCTGAGAGTGAGTAGGTGACTGAGCGAATGAGTTAGTTACTTGAGTGTTTTCAAACTGCCAGCCTGCCTGCCTGTCTGTCTGCTTGTTTGATTGCTCGATTGAGTTACATATACAAATACAAATCCAGCATTGTTTGAGTGCGGTTGTGTGCTGCGGATGAGAGCGATCAATCAATCGATCAAAAGAGTGTCAAAATATATATGAAATATTAAAACACAGTGATTGTTTGATTTAAATTGTGTGGAATTTAGTTTAATAAGATTTAAATTAAATTAAATCATAAAACATAAATCATAAATCATAAATAATAAATTACTTAAAACTAATAAAAACACACAGTTATTATATTCAAAGTAAGTTGAAATCATATGTGCATATATATATGTCTGCATATACATATTTGACTAAATTATTTGGCTAAATATTTCTATGCATTAGCTTATATATATGTGCGACATCTTTCATTTCAAGCTTTTATATGTGCGAAATTTTTCATTTCAAGCTTTTACAAGCATGACATTTTTTATGCATTTATTTTTTGCTGAAAATAATAATAAAGGTGCTTTTTTGAAAAATAATAATGTGTGCAAATGACATAAATATTCATATGTTTATGCATGCAAAGATGCTCTGATTCGTTTTGGTTGGAAAAATGAGAGGCAAAATTGCAGCAATTGATATGGTCATTGGTTTGCTTTTGCTCTCTTTCATTTTTGCAATCCAAATTTTGCTTAACTCATACGTTTTCACTTTAGTATCATTCTGTACCATTTTTTGTACAAATATTCAACATAATGTTTAAAATGCATATTTTATTGCTGCTGCTGTTCCGTCTGCTTTTGCAATTTTAAATTCTTGGATTTTTTGTCTCTGACCAAAAAATTTTGCTATTATGCATTTTCGTTAAAATATGTTTTTATAACATATTTTTCATATTCATGCTTTGCTCTGTCCGTTTTACCTGTGTCTGTGTGCAAAAAGAAAATAAAAAAGTCAACCTATTTTGCAGTTACTTTTCAAGATGCAAATAAACATTGTGATATTTTGAATATATTTATGGTAAATCTATTAAATTTTTATCAAATGCATACTTTGCGTAATTTTTCAAACACAATTACACTTCACTCCAGATGAATGTATACTCAATTTATTCAAATATTTTCAATTATATCTAAATATATTCAAATATTCAAAATATACATAATTAAAATGTACTTTTTACTTTGAAATTCATGTACAAATATGTTAATTTGTATAGCTACTCAATCATAACAAATTGGACTAAAATGCGGAGAGCATAGTAATTGAAAGGTTTAAATGCTCTTTAATTGCTATGTACTCTTTGCATTTTTTGTTCAATTTTTTGCATTCACTTTGCATAACTATATCAAGGGTACAGCTGCTGAAAAATCTCTCAAACAATTCGAGAGCGCCAAGTAATAGACGCCATCATTTTTGCCTTGTACGTTGTTCTGTCTTTCGACAAATTGCCGTTTGAAAATAATGCACTCTCTCAACTCTTGTCTGTCTGCTCACACTTGTGATCTCTCAGACATATAAAAGTGCTCTCATCAAGTACACTCTATTGACATGGGTGTAAATATCAATCTCTCTCTCCCCATCGCTCTCTCTTGAAAGTTCAATTTCGAAAAACATGGTGGAGCTTTTTGTTTTCTACTCTTGCTTTCTGTTTTTGTTCCCGCTCTGCCATCACTTTAGCTTCACACTTGTGCTACTACTTTTGAAACTCTACTTTTGCACAAGACGCAGAGGTACAGTCTGTCAACAATTTATCAAAGCGCTGGCATCCAATTATTTGTCTTCATTTGTTAAATACATAAATGACGTAGACGAGAATTGTATCAGTTTTGCTTATGCTCTTTTGTACTTTGCATTTGCTTTTGCTTTTAGTTCTGCACATACAGTTGCTCAAAACTGTTATCTGCTGTCATAATATTGGAACATTTATTCCAATTATCAATTCAATCAGTAAATTAAAATTAAAATAAAATTGCACTCAGGATCAATTAAAGTAATTTATTTAATATATATATGATAAATTATAAAAATATTGAACAAAATTAAAATATTTAAAAATATGATGTCAAAGCATAAACGTAGCAACAATAATTAAAATAGTCAATTATTTTAATTGTCTGCTGTGTTTACAGTTTTTTATTCAAAATTATGCTTGTTCTGTTTTATTTACCATAGTGCAAAAAACAAACATTTACTGTCATAATATTGGAATACTTATTCCAATTAACAACTCAATCAGTAAAATTCAAAAATTAAAATGAACTTATAGAAATATTTATTAAAATTAATAATATTTAAAAATATGATAATAAACACAAACGCAGCAGTTAAAATTAAAATAGTCAATTATTTTAATTTTCTGTCGCGTTTTTAGCTTCTGATCAAATTTATGCTTGCTCCGTTTTATGTAACATTTTACAAAAAACATACTCATGCATAAAACACACACACATGTCACACATAAAGCCACAGCAGTCAATACTGTTGTAACTGGCTGAGATAATCCTCATCAATCATCTCTATCATTTTAATAAGAATTTACTAAAATTTATCTCTTTCTTTTCTCATCTTAAAGCAGGTAATACGACGCTGGCGACGTCACCCCCACCTGTACTACTACTTGCCTCTGCTTTGGCAAGCATAATTTTGAAGTTGCATAGTTGCCTCACTTGTGACACCGGAGAAACACTTTGATTTTGACTCCGATTCTGGCCAAAGATTGTTGACTGCAACAACAATAATTACTGCAGTCATCACACAATATTATGTACGTATTACAAACCACATTATATTATCTTTTATCAACACGTTAAAATATATGTTAAGTTTAAAAATTCCAAATTGACTACATCTCATTGATGCGGTGTCTGCTCTACATAATAGATTCAATTTTAAATCTGTAGAGCCGTCTGGTCCGATATTCTGCATAACCAATACGATTCCACTTAATTGTCATATATTTTGCTGTTTTTATACACTGATTTCTGAAACAATGTCATAATTCAAAATTCCAAACTGACTACATCTCATTGAATAGAGGCCTACTCAGTATGTCAAAATCAATTTTGAATTTTAGAAACTGGCTGGTCCGATAACACGTATACCCAATACGATTCCACATAATTGTCATATATTTTGCCGTTTTTTCAGAATTTATACACTGATTTCTGAAACAATGTCATAATTTAAAATTCCAAACTGACTACATCTCATTGAATAGAGGTCTACTCAGTATGTCAAAATCAATTTTGAATTTGTAAAGCCGACTCGTCCGATAACACGTATACCCAATACGTTTCCACATAATTGTCATATATTTTGCTGTTTGTTCAGAATTTATACACTGATTTCTGAAACAATGTCATAATTTAAAATTCCAAACTGACTACATTCAGAATTTATACACTGATTCCTGAAACAATGTCATAATTTAAAATTCCAAACTGACTACATCTCATTGATACAATTCTGCTCTATATATTAAAACCAATTCTGAATCTTAGAAGCTGTCTGGTCCGATATTCTGTATACCCAATTCGATTTCACATAATTGTCATACATTTTACTGTTTTATACAATGATTTTTGAAACAATCTCAAAGGTTAAAACTGCCAGGTGTCAGAAACTCAATATCTTATAGTCTAAACTAAGCAATTAAATTCTAATTGGATCTGTTATATCATCAGATTTATAATATGTTTTACCCAAAGGAATTCTATATTAATTTCCTGTCTCTTGTTTTGCTAATCCTCAAATCAATTGTACTAAAACTGATGCAATAACTTGTTTTTTAGTCAAATGGTCAAATTGCTTTCATTTTTTAAACAAAATCAATCTCACATCAATTAAAATTTATCTTTGTAAAAAGCCTTGGGAAATTCATTTTTTCACTAGGCTTAAAATTCAAAACTTTGCTGCGTACTTGCTGTCAAACTACAGAATCAAATTAAAAATTACTCTATCAATATAATGAGTTTGCAAAAGCTCGTTTTGTTAGCTGGAACATTTTGGAATGGAACAATCAAAAAACATTTTACATTAGTCAAATGGTCAAATAGTTTTATTTAATAAACAAAATCAATTTCACAATCAACTAAAAGTTTATCTTTGTAAAAAGCCTTGGGAAATTCATTTTTTCACTAGGCTTAAAATTCAAAACCTTGCTGCGTACTTGCTGTCAAACTACAGAATCAAATTAAAAATTACTCTATCAATATAATGAGTTTGCAAAAGCTCGTTTTGTTAGCTGAAACAGGTTGGAATGGAACAATCAAAAAACATTTTACATTATTAGATGGTCAAATAGTTTTTTATTTAATAAACAAAATCAATCTCACATCAATTAAAATTTATCTTTGTAAAAAGCCTTGGGAAATTCATTTTTTCACTAGGCTTAAAATTCAAAACTTTGCTGCGTACTTGCTATCAAACTGCAGAATCAGATTAAAAATTACTCCAACAATTTAATGAGTTTGCAAAAGCTCGTTTCGTTAGCTGAAACATTTTGGAATGGAACAATCAAAAAACACTTTACATTAGTCAGATGGTCAAATAGTTTTTATTTACTAAACAAAATCAATCTCACATCACTCTCAAGTTTATCTTTGTAAAAAGAATTGAGAAATTCATTTTTTCGCTAGGCTAAAAATATAAATCTTTGCCGCGTACTCGCTGTCAAAATGCAGAATCAGACTAAAAATCACTCTAACAATATAATGAGTTTGCAAAAGCTCGTTTTATTAGCTGAAACATTTTGGAATGGAACAATCAAAAAACACTTTACATTAGTCAGATGGTCAAATAGTTTTTATTTATTAAACAAAATCAATCTCACATCACTTTCAAGTTTATCTCTGAAAGAAAAAGCCTTGATAAATCTATATTTTCGCTAGGCTAAAAATATTAATCATTGCTGCGTACTCGCTATTAAAACAACAGAATAAGCTAACTCAAACAATACAACGAATTTGCAAAAGCTTATAATGCTGGTTGAAACAATTTGGAATGGAACAAAGAAGCATATCAGATTGCATGTTACATCAATCAATCTAACAATACAAACATGTTAATTTCTAAAATTAAATTTGAGGAAATTAAAATTCAGTTTTACTCAAATTGCATACGCATATGCATAATTGTATTGAAACTGTTTTTGTATTTCTAAATTATACTCTCATTTTTAATTGTTAAATTAGTAGTTGATCTTCAAACAATTTGCTTCATTTTGATCTCCTTACAGCTGTTACAGCCGCTACAATGTCATCTGAATAAGTTTTGAATTTTATTTTAGCTGTTTAACTGAAAAAAGCCTCGAATAATTAGTTTATTCGATTTTTCGCTAAACTTAAAATATGTATCTGATTTAATAAATAAATTTACATCAATCTCTTTATCAATTTTTGATATCAGTCAAATAGTCAAATAGATTTCTTATTTAATAAACAAAATCAATCTCACACAAATCACAAATCATATGTTTTTCTTTGAATCTGTTTAAAATTATGCTTGTTTTGTTTTATGTACAATTGTACAAGAGACATATTCATGCATATGTGCACACACACACATGTCATACATAAAGCCAAAGCAGTTAATACTGCTGTAAAACAGGCTGAGATAATCCCCATCAATCATTTCTTTAATTTCTATAAGAAATTACTAATATTTATCTCTTTTATCCCATAACAAAACAGACAATACGTTGTTGACAAAGGTGCCTCACTCGTGACGCTGGAGAAATACTTTGATTTTTATTCTGATTTTGGCCAAAGAAGCGGATCTACATTGTTTTTACGTCCGCCACAATTGTTGCTGTCTGCAACAATCAACAATTTTTACGGTCATCACGCGATATTTTGTACGTACTAAAAACTACTTTATATTATCTTTTATCAACATGTAAATACATATATTTTAATTTATAATTATTCATATTAATATTAATATTAATATTTAATATTAATATCATATACTTTTAAAAAAATTAAGATTCTCTTTGCACAAACATATACATTAAGTATTATTTTTTGTTTTTAATTTCATCATTCCCTTGCAGTTGGAAATTGCATTGCATTTGATTTGCTTTTGGTTTTTGATTCCAACCATTTGAGATCACTCACACATTTGCCTCTGCAATCTGTTTATTTTGCATTTGACTTGCTTGTTTATTTACTGAGTCAATTTTGTTGTTTAACTCTAAGTTCAATCTTATCTAAAACATATAAGTTTAGTCTGTTCTATAGTCCTTAAAATAGACGAGCATATAATGTTTACTTTTCATTCTCCTGCTGTGCCAGCCAGTTAAATGTTCATTACTGGCTGCTTTAAATGCACTGTCAACAATCCAAGAATGCACTGTTATTCTTTTCAATTCACACTGTCATTTGTGATTATATTCTGCTACTGTGTCCGATTAAATATCCATCACAAACTGGATGAATACTTTACTTAATTTCCTCTTTTTGGACTTGGCCACTGATATTGCAAATGAGCACCATTCACTGCATTCAGACTCAACATCTGTTTATCATTTCCATCATTCGTTTTTTAAGCGATTCTTTATGCTACCACTCTGTAGACAATGTGGTTTTCAATACCTTATCTACTGTCCATTAAGTTTATTAAACTTTTGGTCCATTAAAGCTGTTGCTGGTGCTGAAATTAAATCAAGACTCTCTGACTTTGACTGCGGTTGACTTGAAATCTGGTCGGAGATTGAATATGCCTAAGTTTCTGATCGCATCCTTTGATGTCGTCATTTTTTGACACTTTCTAAAATTCAACATGACATATTTGTTTCAATAATTTGAAGCAGGTGTCGTTGAGAAACGTTAATTCTTCTCATTTATAGCTTTCTATTGCTCTCATAGTTGATGCTTGCTCAGGCCGCAGTATCATTCACCTAAGTTAAGGTGATACAGCCTTTGGCAATGCAGTTTTTCGCTTTGGTGACATTTCTTATCCCAAATTAGCTCTGTGTTATGCTGTTTTGTTTAAGTTGCGCTTAACTGACAACCTTATCATTCTCACCAAAAATACAGCAACAATTTATGCAATAAAATCAATCTTGTACCTGTAAATGCTGACTGATTTAACCTGATAAATCAATTTACATCAATCTGCATTAATTCAAATATCAGTCAAGTGGTCAAATAGTTTTTGTATAATAAACAAAAACAATCCTACATCGTTCTCAAGTTTATTTTTGGAAAAGAAAAAGCCTCGAAAAATTAATTTTTTCACTAGGCTAAAAATATATATACATATTTAATTTGATAAATCAAATTATATCAATCTATATCAATCAGTTTTGATATTAATCAGGTTGTCAAATTGATCTTTCTCAACAAATAAGATCAATCACAAATCATTCTCAAATTTATCTTGTATTAAGCCTTGATAAAACATTTTTTCGCTAAGCTAAAAATATTTATACACATTTCATTTGATAAATCAAATTAAATCAGTCTTGATATTAATTAGGTGGTCAAATAGATTTTATCAAACAAATAAAATCAATCTCATATCATTCTCAAATTTATCCTGAATCAAGCCTCAATAAAAACATTTTTTCGCTAAGTTAAAATATATAAATCTGATTTGTTAAATCAATTTATATTAATCTTTATCAGTTCAATTATCAGTTTGAATATTAGTCATGCGGTCAAATTGTTCTAAAAAACCAAATCAATCTCTCATAAAAAACATTTGTTTATCTTTGAAAAGGAAAATAAAAGCCTTGAAAAAATTCATTTTTTCGCTAGACTAAAAATTCAAATCATTGCTGCGTACTCGCTATTAAAATACAAAAACAGAATAAAATACAGTACAATGAGTTTGCAAAAGCTTATAATGTAAACTGAAACAATTGAAATGGAACAAAAGAAGCAAAATTCATTGCTTGTTACATGCAATCAATCAAACAATGCAAATTTGCATATATTTAAAAATTTGAACTTGATATAAATTCAATTTCAATTTCAACTTTAATCAATATACATTTGCATAAGCACATTTATATTCAAATTAATTCTAAAAATTGCATTTCCATTGGGAATCAATAAATTTGACTCTGTTTCATCTCGACTCTTCTTTACAGCTGTTTCAATGTCATTTCAATAAGATTTGAATATTATTCGGTTGAAATAACCTTCAGTATTCTAACGAAAAATTTGATAAGTCAAAAAGTTGAATTTCTTCAATGCATCCGTAATGCAAAAATCTAACGAATTTGTGCAGAAATGCAAATTTATATTCATAAACTGCAATCCGACCTGACTTTTTCACTACTCAGTCTTGATGTCGTGTTTTAATCAGATCCACTTTCATTTTAGTTCAATTAATTTATTTAAAATAAAATCATATTATCAACCCAATGCACTTTATTCATTTTGCTTTGAGATTCAATTCGATTCATTAAATAATTTAAATTAAATTAAAATTAAATATATTCACATTGATAATATTCCAATTTTTGTCACTTTACTCTATTTTCACAAATAAAATATAACATATTTATATTAATTTAATTTATATTTTTAAATTTTTAAATTTTCAACTTCATTTTCAATTTGAATTTCAATTTGAATCCTCAATTACTTTTTACAGCAGTAGTAATAATAATAATAAGAATTTACTTTCAAACCTGACCAATGTGTCAACTTAAAAAATTGCATTAATACGAGTTGAATACTTTTTTCAAATTCACTCAACTCTATGTTCACTTACACACTGATTTTTATATAAAAACAAAAATAAAAACTTGTATTTAATTTTCAAATAAATTGCTGTTCAACCATTTGAACTAGTCAATTACTCAAACCAAAATCAGACTCAATGTCACGACTGTCATTCATATTGATTATTAAAAAAGAAAAGAAATAATCATTTTACAAATCACAATTTGAGAGGGACAATACTTTCTCGCATAAAATATTGATCTTTTTGATCAATGGTAGCTTGTCTAAAGGGGGGATTGTGGGCGCAACGAGATTCCTTACATAAAATCAGCCTAGAAAAGTGCACTTTTATCATCGTTATGCTGGAATGCGTACGTACTTGAATCATCATCACACACAAACACATTTTTCGTCGATATTCAAAACACAAATTTACGCATACATCTTTGTGTCAGCATTCATTCAATTGTAGACCAATGATCTCGTTGCCGCCCCCTTCTCGCCCTTGTCATCACTGTAAAATCAACAGAGTATTTTACAAACAATCCTGTATAGTGATTAATTTTCACAAAAATTAATCAATCACGTCATTGAGGCTTTATTATTTCGTTAATTATACAATTTTTAGTTTTCTCTACTCTTTAGTTCGTTACACGTCAATCATGTCAAAATCAAAACTAACATCATCACTGGCGGCTTATGGCATATATAATGCTCACTATACGCACTCGCTAGTTGCACTTTGAATGCCACTCTGAATGTTGAATCTATTCTCTATCCACCTTTCTTTCTTTCTTTCTAAATTGCATGCAAAACTAACAACAACATCCCCTACCAACCTATAAATCCTTGACGGCAACACTTTATTGGATATTTCTCTACGCGACTTTGACATTCTATCGTTCACACGCATACACTCGACACTCGACACACACACGGCATTTGATAATTCTCCATAATCATCACTCACTCTAGTACACACTCACACACACACGTGTACAAATAAATATGCATTTTTTAAGCAATTTCGTGTCGCAATTGTGTCCACTAATCGTTCACTTGTCGTATGCGAAATTGCAAACAATTAATCTAGCTTTGATCAAAACATTTCTTGCATATATTTGAATGCATTGGAGAGCCACTTCTTTTGAGTGGGTCAAGTGTCGATTGCTGCTGTCGTTGTGCCGATGGGTGTGTGTGTTTGATCGAATGTCTGCGTATTTGAGAGTCTACTGACATACATATCCTAATCAGCCTTCTTGCACTCGTTCTTTCGTTTCGTGCAAACACTATTCCCTTGTTTTCGTCCCAAAAATACACTCCTATTCACCAATCCATCTATTTCCAACACTAACACACTCTCTATCTCCCCACTATCTTGTACGGCAATCTAAGAATATGGAATGCAAACGATGGACAGTAGATTGCAGATTGCAGATTGCTGAGACTGGGAGCGGATGTGCGTTTCGTTTCGCTTTGGCACTCACTTGCATGCATATACGCACTCGCACACATCTCCATTGTCCTCGTCCCCGTCATCTTCGTCCTCGTCCTCATTATACTCTTCATATATGCTACAATTTGAATTCGAATTCGACTCTGTTGCAATGATTCGTACAGACTGCAAGTTGTCCACTAATCGTTCACTTGTCTCAGTTTTTACGAATTCATTGCAACTATCTATCGATTCAATTCAACTCAATCAACACTCAATCATACATTTACTTGGCATAGTAAAAAAGACAAACTACTACTACTGCAAGAGGAGGATGAGGATGGTGATCGGGGATGGAGATGTGGATGTGGAGGTCATTCTGTCTCATTTCATACACATGTTCACCTGTTGGGTGTGTTTATGTGTGTGGAATTGGACAGAGTGGACCAACAAGTGTTGCGTGTGTATTGTGTGTTGCGTGTGATGGGTGCTGATCGATTCGATTCGTGCACTCTCTCTCTCTCTCTCGCGTCTCTGTAGTCTGTTGATGCTGTTGTCTGTCTGTTTTGCATTTCATATTCAAATCAGCCTTTCCATTCCACCTGTCACCCACCCACCTATACATTCTACCCAACATTCAGATGTGTAGAATCAGTGCACTAGTGTTGTAGCAAGAGATATTCCCTGCACATATACATACTCGTGTGTGTGTGTCTCGAGATATATGTGCAGAATATCTAATACTCTGTGTCTCCTTAATTGCATATATATACACTATATATGTAATTGATAAGGAATTGTTGTACAATTGACAACACTAAAGAACTTGCTAATGCCACACAAAACTCAACCACAAGTGAGATGCAGGGGGAGAGAAATATAATTGATGTCTTGCCTCAACATCACTCCCCATCTGCTCTCACTTGTGAATACCCTTTTAAAGATAGATCTGGGCTACCTTCTCTCTCTACTCGAATTTTGAACACTACACACTACACTCTATACACTCTATACACTACACTCTGCACTCCACTCTATACACTCTACATCATTTCCCCCCTCTACTATGATTAGAGTTAGAGTTGGAGCTATTGCAAGTGTTTGAATTGTGTTCGAGTTGTGTGTGCGTGTGCTTGTGTTCAAAAGTATGCTAATCGGAGTGAGAGAGTTGTATTGTAGACTGACAACCGGAAAATCATTAAACAAATGTGTTTATATATACGCATGTGTGTGTAATTGAATTGAATATATGTATTCATATGTATATATATATTTATTTATTTATATACTCATGCGGAATATATACTCATGTGATGCTCAATCAATCTATGAAAATTCAAAATTCATATATATTATACATTGTATTGTATTGTATTTTGATTCCGCGCGTACATTCAACAAGTGATAGTAGTAGTAGTAGTAGTAGCGGTTGTTACTATCACTACTCTTATCTCTGCCACTACTTAGTTACAACAGCAGTAGTATAGTATCATATTTCATTCTTCAGTAGCAGCATTCAGTACACATTCACACTCAAGTCATTAATAATAATAATAGTTGTTCGAGCAGCAGCAGTAGTAGCAATAATAATCCGAATGCGCATAAAAAACCACTAAACCACAAAACCAAAATCAAATTAAAAATACAACTTGAAATGTACAAATTACTGAATGTCTGAGAATCTGTTCATTAATCACACACACATATATTGTATTGTATACATTTACATTTACATTTACATTTACTCATTATCATACATAGTATTACTTATATTATATATACATTTTACATATGCATAATTATCATACATATTTTACAATATTTTCATAAATATATAATTGTATATTCATCTGTTTTTACATATTTCAACATACTTGACATATTTTCAAATTTTGCCGCCTTTAATTTGAATTTTCAACTTGCAATTTGTTTCATTTCATTTGCAGTCGGATTTAAATTCAAATTAAGGGCCATCACTAATGTGCAAATAGAGGAACAAAACACAAGTTCACTCTAGTTCATTTTCGTTCATTTGTTCATTTGTTCAGATTCGTTCATTTGTTCTCAGATTCGTTCATTTTGATTCGTTCACTCTCTCTGAATCGCTCACTCCGCTCATTGATCATTGGTTCATTCTGCCTCTCTGTACATACATATGTGATGTGTTGAATATGTCTTGGAAGTGAGCGCGAGTCTTGTCAATTAATTCAAATTCGGTATTAATACTTGACATCAGGAAGGTGTGCAAGGAGAAGGTGTAAAAGTGCACTTGCAGACGCTGAATGATGCTGACGTTGGTGTCGGACAAACAAAGTGACATATTAAATCAAATCAATTGGGCCAACGTTCTACATACATACATACAAATGTACATATGTACAGAAGTGACTCTATATAAACAATAAGAAAAGTGAAAGTGATTATAATTAATAAAGACATTTCAACGGATCGACAGCAACTATAACTACATCAACTATAATAATCTGCAAAAATTTGAAGAAACAAAACATATATATGTATGTATGTACATATATGTGAGGCTTTCAGAGTGAGTTGATATATTTTCCATTTTCCATTTCATTTTTCAATTTGTATTTCACAATACAAATTTTAAGCACTTGGCCATACATTTCTGTTTCAATTTATCCCTTTATTTCGTGCATAAATATATTCGTATGTGGATATGTGCAGGTGCGGGTGTGGGTGTGTGTAAATTTATATACAGTGCAACAAGTTGCCGCATTAAGGATATTCCCTATACTACAATCATATAATATATAAAAGTGATTAAAGTAATAAGCATATAAGTTCATATAAAAGCATAAAACTTCTATTAAAATCAAAAATCAAAATCATAAATGCAAGTGCAAAGTGCAAAAGTACAAAGGTCAATGTTGGTGAACAAGTGTATTACATACATATGTACATATATACTGTTCAACTGATTGGCTGCTGCCGTTACTTATGTACTGTGCACTTGCTCTCTCTCTCTGTGTGTCTCTCTTATCGGAGTGTCTGTCATGTCAATTGCCAATTGCCAATTGCTTTTGTCTATCCGTTATATTTTTTCTCTAAATGCACTGTACTGTCTCTTGCACACACACATTCTGCACCTGTGTTCTCTCTTACACTTGTTGGAGTTCAGCTTAGTGCAATAATGAAATGGGGAATAAATGTGAACAGAAAGTGTACTCTGCTCCCACATGTGTATAAATATGTATGTTTCACATGCATTCGTTAACTGCACTCTCTGTATGGACACATGTATATATGTCATTATATGGCTTTACATGTTCATACGAGGGTTGCTTGAAAAGTATTCAACACTTTTACATACAATTGCTATTGATTACAGGTTATTATTACAATTATATTATATTATATTATATTACTACAATTTAAATGCTACAATTGTTTTGCATATGCATTTACATATTTATATTTATTTATATTTATTCATATATTTATATATTCAACTTATATTACAAACATTTTATATTTTACATTTTTTACAATTTTTACAATTTTTATATTCATATCTGCATATATATGTATATATATATACGCACTTGTCTATTTAGTTACATTCATGCATATTCTCTTTACTGAATATTTGAAGGGGGAATCAGGGTCATAGAGTGTCGATGCAAAATCTCTCTCTCTTACTACCCTCTCTCTCTTGAAGTTCGATATCAAAAAATGCAGCGGGACTTTTTTCTCCTTTGGTCATGTCATGTTCTGCACATTTGTTTTGTGCTTGCGCTTTGATATTGTTACAGTTCATTGTTTCTCACATACCTACAAAGGTACAGTCTGCTGAAATTGGAAAAAAGTAAAGAGTTGGCGCTTTCGAGTCCTCCTTCTTTACATTTGTCTATCTCTCCCCCCTCTCTCTCCATGCCTTCTTTTGTGTGCTTGTACAAAGGTTGCTGTGTGGGAGAGAGACATGTCATTTCTGCTGCTGCTGTTGTTTGCATTTTGCCTTTGCTTTTGCTTTTCATACTTGGCTTTTGGCTTTTCTCTTGGTCATCTGTTTGTTTGCTGGAATATTTTTTCAGTTACAATTCAAAATGAAAACATCTCAATTAATTTGGGTTAATTTTTCAATTTTTATTATTATTATTTTGTTTCTATTTAATATAAATTTAAATAAAATAAAATAAAATAAAGTAATAAATGCTGAAATCATTAAAAAAATTAATAAATTAAAATACACATATTGATCAATTTAAATTAAAATAGAAATATTTAAAATAAAATAAAATAAAAATATTAAATGCTAAAATCATAAAAATTAATAAATTAAAATATACATAATAATCAATTTAATTTAAAATATTTAAAATAAAATAAAAATAAAACAAAACAATAAATGCTAAAATCATAAAAAATTAATAAATGCTAAAATCATAAAAATTAATAAATTAAAATCATACAAAATATTCATTTTAAATGAAAATAAAAATGTCTGAAAAATAAACAAATAAATTATTATCTAAAATTAATTGAAATTATCCAATAATTGATGGATAAATAAATTAATAAAAATCCAAATCATAGTTAAATTGAGATAAATCTGCCAATAAATCCAAGTATGTCTGAGAAATTGCACTCAAAATATGGCCATTAATTGTTGCTGTGTCAACTCTTGATCATTGCTGTATTTCTCTCTCTTTGACAATTTGCTCCCCACCACCACTGCAATCATCATCTCCATATAAGGTGGTGCTCACTTGAGTGAAGCCGCCATTATTGTTTTGTTTTTGCTGTTCCCCTCATTTGCTTGTCATCTGTTATCTCTCGCTCTCTGAATTAAAATTCAATTCAATTCAACTCTAGCATATTTGACTCGCTCACACTTGCACTCTCTGTACATTTATACGATTGTCTCTCATTCAATTGCTTGCTTGCTCGCTCGCTCGCTTATTTATCTGTTGTGACAAAGGGGCATGTTCTTGCTGTTCTTGCTGCTACTGCTCTCTGAATTCACTGCTGAGAGTGAGTGGGTGACTGAGCGAATGAGTTGGCTACTTGAGTGTTTTCAAACTGCCAGCCTGCCTGCCTGCCTGTCTGCCTGTTTTGTTTGCTCGATTGAGTTTCATATACAAATACAAGTCCAGCATTGTTTGAGTGCGGTTGTGTGCTGCGGATAAGAGCGATCAATCAATCGATCAAAAGAGTGTCAAAATATATGTGAAATATGAAAGCACAGTGATTGTTTGAATTAAAATGTATGGTATTTAATTTAATTAGACTAAAACTAAATTAAATCATAAATCATAAATCATAAATTACTAAATACAAATAAAAAACACACACAGATTTTCAAAGTAAGTTGAAAATCATATTTGCATCTCATATGTGCATATATATATGTGTCTGCATATACATATTTGACAAAATTATTTGGTCAAATGTTTCTATGCATTAATATATATATATGTGCGACATCTTTCATTTCAAGTTTTTACAAGCGTGACATTTTTTCATATATTTATTTTTTGCTGAAATTAATAATAAAGGTGCTTTTTATAAAATAATAATGTGTGCAAATGACATAAATATTCATATATTTATGCATGCAAAGACGCTATGACTCGTTTTGGTTGGAAAATTGAGAGGCAAAATTGCGGCAATTGATATGGTCATTGATTTGCTTTTGCTCTCTTCATTTTTGTAGTCCGAATATTGCTTAAATCAAACTTTTTTTTTTTCACTTTAATATCATTCTTTATCACTTTTTGTACAAATGATTCAACATAGTGTCAAAAATGCATATTTCATTGCTGCTGCTGTTATGTCTGCTTTTATACTTTTGTAAATTCTTGGATTCTTTGTCTTTGGCCAAAAAATCTATCCATTATGCATTTTCATTAAAATATGTCTTTGTAACATATTTTTATATTTAAACATTGCTTTGTCCGTTTTACTTGTGTCTATGCGCAAAAAGAAAATAAAAAGTCAACCTGTTTTGCAGTTATTTTATAAAAATGCAAATAAACATTATGATATTTAGGATATATAGTAAATCTACTTAATTTTTATCAATGAATAGTTTGCGTAATTTCTCAAACATAATTACATATCATTCTAGGCGTATTTATACTCAATTTATTCAAATATTTTCAATTATATTTAAATATATTTAAATATATTTAAATATGCAAAATTTACATATTTAAAAATGTACATTTTACTTTGAAATCCAAATCCATTTGCAAATATGATAATTTGTATGGTTACTCATTCATAACAAATTGGTCTAAAAATGCGGGAGACATAGCAATTGAAAAGTTTATATGCTCCTCAAATGCTACGTACTCTTTGCATTTCCTGTTCAATTTTTTGCATTCACTTTGCATATCTGTATCATGGTACAGTTGCTGGAAAATCTCTCAAACATCTGAGAGCGCCAAGTAATAGACGCCATCACTTTTTGCCTTGTCCGTTGTTTTTGTCTTCTGACAAATTGCCGTTTGAAAATAATGCACTCTCTCAACTCTTGTCTGTCTGCTCGCACTTGTGTTCTCTCATTCATATAAAAGTGCTCTCAGCTGTACACTCTATTGATACGGGTGTAAATATCAATCTCTCTCTCCCCACCGCTCCCTCTCGAAAATTCATTTTTGAAAACATGATGGAGCTTTTTGCTTTCTGTTTCTGTTATTGTTTTTGTTCTGCCATCACTTTTGTATCACATTTGTGCTACTTATCAAACTCTACTTTTGTACAAGACGTTGAGGTACAGTCTGTCAACAAATTCAACAAAGAGTTGGCATCCAATTATTTGTCCTCATTTATTAAATACATAAATGACGTGAACAAGAATCGCATCATTATTGCATTTGCTTTTTTGTCTTTTGCACTTGCTTTTGCTTTTAGTTCAGCATGTACAGTTGCTCAAAACTGTCATCTGCTGTCATAATACTGGAACATTTATTCCAATTATCAATTCAATCAATTAATTAAAATAAAATTGCACTCTGGATCAATTAAAATAATTTATCTAATGCATAAATGATTAATTTTAGAAATATTGAACAAAATTAAAAATATTTAAAATTATGATGTCAAAGCATAAACGTAGCAACAATAATTAAAATGGTCAATTGTTTTAATTGTCTGCTATGTTTACAGTTTTTATTCAAAAATTATGCTTGTTCTGTTTTATTTACCATTGTGCTAAAAACAAACATTTAATGCCATTATATTGGAATATTTACTCCAATTAACAACTCAATCAGTAAAATTTAAAAATAAAAATAAACTTATAGAAATATTTATTAAAATTAATAATATTTAAAAATATGATAATAAACACAAACGCAGCAGTTAAAATTAAAATAGTCAATTATTTTAATTTTCTGTCGCGTTTTTAGCTTCTGATCAAATTTATGCTTGTTCCGTTTTATGTAACATTGTACATGAAACATACTCATGCATAAAACACACACACATGTCACACATAAAGCCACAGCAATCAATACTGTTGTAACTGGCTGAGATAATCCTCATCAATCATCTCTATCATTTTAATAAGAATTTACTAAAATTTATCTCTTTCTTTTCTCATCTTAAAGCAGGTAATACGACGCTGGCGACGTCACCCCCACCTGTATCACTACTTGCCTCTGCTTTGGCAAGCATATTTTGAAGATGCAAAGTTGCCTCACTCGGGACGCCGGAGAAACACTTTGATTTTGATTCCGATTCTGGCCAAAGATTGTTGTCTGCAACAATAACAATTACTACAGTCATCACGCGATTCTATGTATGTATTATAATCTACATTATATTATCTTTAATCAACATGTAAACATAAATATTTATATACTTATATTATTTATATCACTATTATGTACTTATAAAATTAAGATTAAGATTCTCCCTCCACAAAAATATATACATTTAAGTATTATTTTGTGCTTTTATCATTTCCTTTGTATTGGAAATTGCATTGTTCTTGATTTTTTGATTCTAATCATTTAAGCTCGCTTGCGCATTGGTTTTTGCTATTTATTCTTAATACTTGCCTTTGCTTATCTATTCGTTGCGTCAATTCTGTCGCTAAACTCTAAGCTCAATCTTATTTGAAACATATAAGTTCAATCTGTTCTAATAGTCCTTAGAATAGATGAGCATATAATGTTCACTTTTCACTTTCCCGTTGTATCAGCCAAAGTAAATGTCCATTACTGGCTGTATTAATTGCACTGTCAACGATCCAAGAATGCTCTGTTGTTCTTTTTCTAATCACACTGCCTAATGTGATTACACTTTGCTTCTGTATCCGACTGTGCTGTCAACAATGATAGTCCACTTGCGTAGTTATGATCCTCAACTGGAGCTGGTTGGAATTTCAACTGCAATTGCCATTGATCTAAGAAAGCACTGTTTTCTTCTTTTAATTCACGCTGTCTTATGTGATTTTATTTTGCTACTATGTCCGGTAATTTCCACCACAGTCTGATTTGAATGCTCGCCTTTTTCTTATTGGAATTGGCTGCTGATGTGGCAAACGAGTATCATTTACTGCATTCAGACTCAACGTCTGCCCGTCATTTTCCCCATTCGTCTTTAGTGATTCCATATTTTACCACACTGTGGACTATGTGGTCTCAATACCTCATTTACTATTCGTTAAGCTTGCTGAACTTTTTGATACGTGAAAATATCAAGTCTCTATGACTGCAGTAGTCAAATTTGTTTCGAGTCTGTGATTTTATCTTTTGGTGTTTCAATTTTTTGACGCCGTTTTAATTTCAACACGGCATATTTGCTTCAATAATTCAACTTTCTTTTCTCATTTTTAGCCTTCTATGGCTAACATAGTTGATGCTTACTCAGGCCGCAGTATCTTTTACCTAATTTAAAATGATACAGCCTTTGGCTATGCCATTTCTTCACTTTGGTGACATTTTTTATCCCAAATTAGCTCTGTGTTATGCTGTTTTGTTTAAGCTGCGCTTAACTGACAACTTTATCATTCTCACCAAAAATGTAGCAATAGTTTATACAATAAAATTAAATTAATTCTGAACTTTGAATTTGTAGCGCCATTTAATCTGATTTAATAAATCAATTTACAACAATTTATTTCAGTTTTTGATACTAATTAAACAGTCAAATAAATTTTGTTTAATAAACAAAATCATTTTTGCTTCATTCTCAAATTTATCTATGAAAAAAGATAGCCTTGATAATTTCATTTCATTTTTTCGCTAGGCTAAAATATATATACATACATATCTCATTTGATAAATCAAATCTTATCAATTTATATCAGTTTTGATATTAATTAGGTGGCCAAATAGATTTTATTAAACAAATAAAATCAATCTCATATCATTCTCAAATTTATCTCAAATTCATATTGAATTAAATCTCGATAAAAACATTTTTTCGCTAAGCTAAAATATAAATATAAATCTGATTTGATAAATCAATTTATATTAATCTTTATCAGTTCAATTATCAGTTTGAATATTAGTCAGGCGGTCAAATTGTTCTAAAGGCAAAATCAATCCCTCATAAAAAACATTTGTTTATCTTTGAAATAAAAAAAGCCTTGAGAAATTTGTTTTTTCGCTAGGCTAAAAATATATATACATATCTCATTTGATGAAAATCAAATTATATCATTTTATATCAGTTTTGATATTAATTAGGTGGTCAAATAGATTTTATTAAACAAATAAAATCAATCGCAAATCATTTTCAAATTTGTCTCGAAGCAAGCCTCGATAAAAACATTTTTTCGCTAAGTTAAAATATATAAATCTGATTTGTTAAATCAATTTATACTAATCTCTATCAGTTCAATTATCAGTTTGAATATTAGTCAGGTGGTCAAATAGTTCTAAAAAACAAAATCAATCTCTCATAAAAAACATTTGTTTATCTTTGAAAAGAAAAATAAAAGCCTCGAAAAAATTCATTTTTTCGCTAGGCTAAAAATTCAAATCATTGCTGCGTACTCGCTACTAAAATACAAAAACAGAATAAAATACAGTACAATGAGTTTGCAAAAGTTTACTATATTAGCTGAAACAAATTGAAATTGAACAAAAGAAGCAAATTTCATTGCTTGCTACATGCAATCAATCAAACAATGCAAATATAAATATATTTAAAAAATTTGAATTTAAGATAAAATTCAATCTCAATTTCAATTTTAATCAATATGCATTTGCATATACACATTTATATTAAAATCAATTCTAAAAATTGCATTCCATTGGAAATCAATAAATTTGATTTGTTTTCATCTCGACGTTCCTTTACAATCGTTACAATGTCATTTCAATAAGATTTGAATATTTTTCAGTTGAATAATATTCACTAATTTAACGGAAAATCTGTTAAGTCAATAAGTCAAAAAGCTGACTTTCAAAATTCATTTATAAAAATATTAGTTTAACGGATTTGTGCAGAAATGCAAATTTATGCAAATTTATATTCAAATTACAATCTAACTTGACTTTTTTAAATCTCAATTTCGATGTCGTGATTTAATCAGGACATTTTTCACTTCCATTCATAGTAAACTATTGAAATAAATCATTCCGTTAACATTCAAGCAGTTTAATTTGTTTGAATAATAAAATCATAATATCAACCCAATGCATCTTATTCATTTTGCTTTGAGATTCAATTTGATTCATTAATTAATTTAAATTAAATTAATTTAAATATATTCGCATTAATAACATTTCAATTTTGTCGCTTTAATTTATTTCCACAAATAAAGTATAACATATTTATATTGATTTATGATTTATACTTTTAAATTTTCAATCTTCAATTTGAAGTTCAATTTGAGTTTTCATCTGCTTTTGTTCAACAGTAGTAGTAGTAATAATTATATTAAGAATTTACTTTCAAACCTGACCAATGTGTCAACTAAAAAACTGCATTATTGCAAGTTGATTACTTTTCAAAAAATTCATTCAACTCTATGTCATTCTCACACTGATTTTTATTAAAAAAAACAAATAAAAAATCTGTATTCAATTTCCAAATGAAAGCGCTATTCAATCATTTGAACTAGCCAATTTACCAAAATCCAAATCAGACTCAATGTCACGACTGTCATTCATATCGATTATAAGTCATCATATAATCATTTTACAAATCACAATTTGAGAGGGACAATACTTTCTCGCATAAAATATTGATCTTTTTGATCAATGGTAGCTTGTCTAAAGGGGGGATTGTGGGCGCAACGAGATTCCTTACATAAAATCAGCCTAGAAAAGTGCACTTTTATCATCGTTATGCTGGAATGCGTACGTACTTGAATCATCATCACACACAAACACATTTTTCGTCGATATTCAAAACACAAATTTACGCATACATCTTTGTGTCAGCATTCATTCAATTGTAGACCAATGATCTCGTTGCCGCCCCCTTCTCGCCCTTGTCATCACTGTAAAATCAACAGAGTATTTTACAAACAATCCTGTATTGTGATTAATTTTCACCAAAATTAATCAATCACGTCATTGAGGCTTTATTATTTCGTTAATTACAATTTTTAGTTTTCTCTACTCTCTACTCTTTAGTTCGTTACACGTCAATCATGTCAAAATCAAAACTAACATCATCACTGGCGGCTTATGGCATATATAATGCTCACTATACGCACTCGCTAGTTGCACTTTGAATGCCACTCTGAATGTTGAATCTATTCTCTATCCACCTTTCTATCCACCTTTCTAATTGCATGCAAAACTAACTAACAACATCCCCTACCAACCTATAAATCCTTGACGGCAACACTTTATTGGATATTTCTCTACGCGACTCTGACATTCTATCGCTCACACGCACACACTCGATACTCGACACACGCACGACACTTGATAATTCTCCATAATCATCACTTTTTCAATACACACTCACACACACACGTGTAAATATATATGCATTTTTTAAGCAATTTCGTGTCGCAATTGTGTCCACTAATCGTTCACTTGTCGTATGCGAAATTGCAAACAATTAATCTAGCTTTTATCATAATATTTCTTGCATATATTTGAATGCATTGGAGAGCCACTTCTTTTGAGTGGGTCAAGTGTCGATTGCTGCTGTCGTTGTGCCGATGGGTGTGTGTGTTTGATCGAATGTCTGCGTATTTGAGAGTCTACTGACATACATATATCCCAATCAGCCTTCTTGCACTCGTCCTTTCGTTTCGTGCAAACACTATTCCCTTGTTTTCGTCCCAAAAATACACTCCTATTCACCAATCCATCTATTTCCAACACTAACACACTCACTATCTCCCCACTATTTTGTACGGCAATCTAAGAATATGGAATGCAGACGGTAGACGGTAGATCGCAGATTGCGGATTGCTGAGACTGGGAGCGGATGTGCGTTTCGTTTCGTTTTGGCACTCACTTGCACGCATATGCATGCACGTACGCACACATCTCCATTGTCCTCGTCCCCGTCATCTTCGTCCTTGTCCTCATTACACTCTTCATATATGCTACAATTTGAATTCGAATTCGACTCTGTTGCAATGATTCGTACAAGCTGCAAGTTGTCCACTAATCGTTCACTTGTCTCAGTTTTTGCGAATTCATTGCGACTATCTATTCGAT
The DNA here is from genome assembly GCA_951394115.2 of Drosophila phalerata. Taxonomy (NCBI): domain Eukaryota; kingdom Metazoa; phylum Arthropoda; class Insecta; order Diptera; family Drosophilidae; genus Drosophila; species Drosophila phalerata. Next base: position 34,346,616 of record OX596008.2, read on the forward strand.
TCAATTCAACTCTCAAACTCAATCATACATTTACTTGGCATAGTAAAAAAGACAAACTACTACTACTGCAAGAGGAGGATGAGGATGGTGATTGGGGATGGAGATTGGGGATGTGAAGGTCATTCTGTCTCATTTCATACACATGTTCACCTGTTGTGTGTGTTTATGTGTGTGGAATTGGACAGAGTGGACCAACAAGTGTTGCGTGTGATGAGTGCTGATCGATTCGATTCGTGCACTCTCTCTCTCTCTCTCTCGCGTCTCTGTAGTCTGTTGATGCTGTTGTCTGTTTTTGCATTTCATATTCAAATCAGCCTTTCCATTCCACCTGTCACCCTACCTATACCTATACATTCTACCCAACATTCAGATGTGTGGAATCAGTGCACTAGTGTTGTAGCAAGAGATATTCCCTGCACATATACATACTCGTGTGTGTGTGTCTCGAGATATATGTGCAGAATATCTAATACTCTGTGTCTCCTTAATTGCATATATATACACTATATATGTAATTGATAAGGAATTGTTGTACAATTGACAACACTAAAGAACTTGCTAATGCCACACAAAACTCAACCACAAGTGAGACATGTGAGGGGAGAGTTATACAATTAGTATACAGATGTCTTGCCTCAACATCACTCCCTATTCACTCTCACTTGTGAATACCCTTTTAAAGATAGATCTGGGCTACCTTCTCTCTCTACTCGAATTTTGAACACTACACACTACACTCTATACACTCTACACTCTGCACTCCACTCAATACTCTACATCATTTCCCCCCTCTACTATGATTAGAGTTAGAGTTGGAGCTATTGCAAGTGTTTGAATTGTGTTCGAGTTGTGTGTGTGCTTGTGTTCAAAAGTATGCTAATCGGAGTGAGAGAGTTGTATTGTAGACTGACAACCGGAAAAGATTAGACAGCTTCATGAAACTGAGCACCTTATTGCAAACATTAACTCAAGGAGTGAACCTCACCTTCCTACCCACCCCTATACTCAACCAACTATTGATTTAACATAATTATTTCTTTGAAACCACTGTAATCTCCTAGTGAATACTGTCATTAAAGTCCATTTATTAACCCATAAAATATTACACCCTAAGACCTACCCAAAAACCCCCAAGTTTCCCTTGTAAAAACTACAGAATTCCTCTAAAGCCATTTCCAACATTCATCACCCATTACTACGTGCCTTTAATACTCTAAAAAATGTCAACATTTTTCCAATGCCCTCCTGTACCAACCTACATTACCTACTCCCCAAATTCACCCACTAAATCACTAGACTCTCACAAGGAAAAACCACTTTTCAACCTACCTACACATCAATCAACTTTTACAATTACTAATTAATACAACCTCATCTCCTGCGTTTCTTCTCTCTACCATCTCAACTTCAACTCCTTATTTCAAGCCCTCTTATGATCACCCTAATCCACCTTTGTTTCTCACAGTTTCCTCGAAACTCTTTGCTCTTTCACCCTACTAACCAACAACAATGATGATAACACATAGAAGATTTCTTTCTACTATTAATATTTCTGATGTTGTTGGTACCTAGGCAGTCAGATCCTACCAACTAAAGTAACCCAAACTAACCTCCTTGTACAAAAACAGTCATTTATTAAAAATCACCGCTGCAATAAAACACAAAAACCCCCAACAACAGTAACCTCTTATTGCCCCTTCTAAAAGATTTCAAACTATTAACAGTCCCCATTATACAATATCTTAAGACAATTTTAGATCCCTTTATCACATATACATTTAATTAAAAAGAGAAAGAAAAAAAAAAAGGAAAAAATGGATAAAAATAATTTAAAAATTCTACAAAATTTAATTACACACTATTCTAAATCCGTCTATCACATTCACGACTTTAATGTCACCTACCAAAAAAGGAATAAATTACAATTTATTGCAATTCTATGCTTCATTATCCTGAAACAATCTTAAATCCAACTATCACGCCACCTTCTAAATAGCAACAAATTCCAAATTCTTAGGACTGTCTAATTCCATACCTTGAAACTATCCTGGATCCCTTTTTACATTCACCCCTATAACTCACCCTACTAAGTTTCAAATCGCTGGCACTTCTTTCATGATGCATTATACTGAAACTCTTCTTTTCTTCCTCTGAAACACCCCTCTAATGCCACCTTTTTAAACGAATAAACAAACAATTTCTAGCATCTTTATTATGCATTATCCCAAAACTATTCCTGATTCCTTTATTACATCCACCTTTTTAATGACACCTCTAATTGGAATTAATTACAAATTCTAAGCATTTTAATGATACATTACCCAAACTCTTTCCAAGTTCCCCTCTTTCTCTAATATTACATTCTAAAAAGGAATCAGCTACAAATTCTTAGCATTATTAATTATACATTATCTTGAAAGATTCGTCCATTACACTTATCACCACTATAACACCTACTAAAAGGAACTGCCACAAATCTCTAGCAATTTTATAAAACAATACACTAGAAGTATCCAAGATACACTTACCTTATAAAAGGATTAAATAACAAACTCTTAGCATCCCTCTATCACACTCACCTCTCTAATACCACACCCTAAAAAGAAAAGGCAAACAATTCTTAGCATCTTTATTATGCATTATCCTAAAACTATTTTTGATCCCTTTATCACATTCACCTCTCTAATGTCACCTCTAATAAGAATTAGTTGCAAATCCTTAGCATTTTAATGATAAATTACCCAAACTGTTTCCAAGCTCCCCTCTTTCTCAATATTACCTTCTAAAAAGGAATCAGCTACAAATTCTTAGCATTATTAATTATACATTATCTTGAAAGATTCGTCCATTACACTTATCACCACTATAACACCTACTAAAAGGAACTGCCACAAATCTCTAGCAATTTTATAAAACAATACACTAGAAGTATCCAAGATACACTTACCTTATAAAAGGATTAAATAACAAACTCTTAGCATCCCTCTATCACACTCACCTCTCTAATACCACACCCTAAAAAGAAAAGGCAAACAATTCTTAGCATCTTTATTATGCATTATCCTAAAACTATTTTTGATCCCTTTATCACATTCACCTCTCTAATGTCACCTCTAATAAGAATTAGTTGCAAATCCTTAGCATTTTAATGATAAATTACCCAAACTGTTTCCAAGCTCCCCTCTTTCTCAATATTACCTTCTAAAAAGGAATCAGCTACAAATTCTTAGCATTATTAATTATACATTATCTTGAAAGATTCGTCCATTACACTTATCACCACTATAACACCTACTAAAAGGAACTGCCACAAATCTCTAGCAATTTTATAAAACAATACACTAGAAGTATCCAAGATACACTTACCTTATAAAAGGATTAAATAACAAACTCTTAGCATCCCTCTATCACACTCACCTCTCTAATACCACACCCTAAAAAGAAAAGGCAAACAATTCTTAGCATCTTTATTATGCATTATCCTAAAACTATTTTTGATCCCTTTATCACATTCACCTCTCTAATGTCACCTCTAATAAGAATTAGTTGCAAATCCTTAGCATTTTAATGATAAATTACCCAAACTGTTTCCAAGCTCCCCTCTTTCTCAATATTACCTTCTAAAAAGGAATCAGCTACAAATTCTTAGCATTATTAATTATACATTATCTTGAAAGATTCGTCCACTACACTGATCACCACTATAACACCTACTAAAAGGAACTGCCACAAATCTTTAGCAATTTTATAAAACAATAAGCTAAAAGCATCCAAGATACCTACCTTATAAAAGGATTAAATAACAAACCCTTAGCATCCCTCTATCACATTCACCTCTCTAATACCACATCCTAAAAAGAATAAGCAAACAATTCTTAGCATCTTTATTATACATTATCCTAAAACTATTTTTGATCCCTTCATCACATTCACCTCTCTAATGTCACCTCTAATTAGAATTAGTTGCAAAACCCTAGCATTTTTTTTTGATACATTGCCCTAAAATATCCCAAGATCCCTTTTTAATATTCACAACTTTAATGTTACCCTCTAAAAGGAAATTAGTTACAAATCCTTAACATTTTTATTTATACATTATTCTGAAACAACCCTATATTCATCCACCACATACAAGGAATTGGCTTCAATTCTTAGCATATTACCCAAACAGTAAACAAGATCATTTATTCACATTCACCTCTCTAATGTCCCCTTCTAAAATGAATGAGTTACAAATTCTAAGCATTTTATTACACATTATCTTGCAACTATACCATATCTCTTTATGACATTCACCTCTCAAAAGTACCCCTCTAAAAAGAAACTAGTTACAAATCCTAAACAGTTTTATTACAAATTATCTTGAAACTACACCATATCTCATTATGACATTCACCTCTCTTATGCCACATTTCAAAAAACATAAGCAAAAATTCTTAGCATCTTTATTATGCAATATCCTAAAACTATTTTGATCCCCTTATCACATTCACCTCCCTAATGTCACCTTTAATTAGAATTACTTGCAAAACCCTAGCATTTGTTTTTTTTTTTTTTTTTTTGATACATACCCTAAAAGTTCCCAAGATCCCTTTTTAATATTTACAACTTTAACGTTACCCTCTAAAAAGGATTTAGATACATATCCTTAGCATTTTTACTTATACATTATTCTGAAACTACCCTAAATGCATCCACCACATACAAGGAATTGGCTTCAATCCTTAGCATATTACCCAAACAGTAAACAAGATCATTCTTTCACATTCACCTCTCTAATGTCCTCTTCTAAAATGAATGAGTTACAAATTCTAAGCATTTTATTACACATTATCTTGCAACTATACCATATCTCTTTATGACATTCACCTCTCAAAAGTACCCCTCTAAAAAGAAACTAGTTACAAATCCCAAACAGTTTTATTACAAATTATCTTGAAACTACACCATATCTCATAATGACATTCACCTCTCTTATGCCACATTTCAAAAAACATAACCAAAAATTATTAGCATCTTTATTATACAATATCCTAAAACTATTTTTATCCCCTTATCACATTCACCTCTCTAATGTCACCTCTAATTAGAATCAGTTGCAAAACCCTAGCATCCTTTTTTAATACATCACCCTAAAAGTTCCCAAGATCCCTTTTTAATATTTACAACTTTAATGTTACCCTCTAAAAAGGAATTAGATACAAATCCTTAGCATTTTTATTTATACATTATTCTGAAACTACCCTATATTCATCCACCACATACAAGGAATTGGCTTCAATTCTTAGCATTTTACCCAAACAGTAAACAAGATCATTTTTTCACATTCACCTCTCTAATGTCCCCTTCTAAAATGAATGAGTTACAAATTCTAAGCATTTTATTACACATTACCTTGCAACTATACCATATCTCTTTATGACATTCACCTCTCAAATGTACCCCTGCTAAAAGGAATAAATTTCAAATCCACATTCTTAATACCTTTATCACATTCACCTCTCTAATGTCACCACTAATCGGAATTAGCCACAAATTCTTTCCATTTCATGATCCACTACCCAAACAGCAACACAATTATCTCTCTTATCTTACCTTTGAAAAGGGAATTATTCTGAAACTACGCTATATCCATCTATCACACCCTCTACTATAACGACTCAAAAGAACTAATATAAATTCTCTGTATATTCATGAAACACTACCCAAACAGTATCCATGATTCTTTTTCCACATTCACCTCTCTAATGTCCCCCTCTAAAAAGAAACTAGTTACAAATCCTAAACAGTTTTATTACAAATTATCTTGAAACTACACCATATCTCTTTATGACATTCACCTCTCTAAAATCCCCCTGCCAAAGGAAAAAAAAAAAAAAAAAAAATTTTAAACCCATATCCTCAATGACTATCACATTCACTCTCTAATGCCAACAGCAATGATGACAAGACATAACTGGATTCTTATCTTCTGTTAATGCCTCTGATGCAGTTGGTACTTACTCTCTCAGGCCCCACAAACTAAAGGCTTCCTGTCAACACTGCAATAAAACACAATCAGTAACTACTTAAATGATTCCATATTCTTACATCCTCTATCACATTTACCTCTTCAAACCCACCTCCTAAAAAACAAGTTGCATGTAACAACTCTTAGCATTTTATTTCTATAACTACCTAATGACACCTACTAAAAATAATTGTTATAAATTCGCATACTTATGAATCCTTACACAAACAGTACCCAGGATCCCTTTCTCACATTCACCTCTCTAATGTCCCCTTCTAATAAGGAACTAGTTTACATTTCCCAAACAGTATCACAATTACCTCTCTAATTCTACCTTCTAAAGGCAATTAGTTTTTATTTATACACTATCCTGAAACTACCCTACATTCATCCATCACACTCACCACCATAATGACACCTACCAAAAGTATTGCTATAAATTCTTAACATATCTATAAAACATCACCCAAACAGTATCCAAGATTCCTTCTCACATTCACCTCTCTAATACCCCCTCCTAAAAAGAAACTAGCTTCAAATTCTAAGCATTCATATTACACATTATCTTGAAACTATACTATATCTCTTTATGACATTCACCTCTCTAATATCCCCCTGCCAAAAGGAATACATATTAAATCAATATTCTCAATGCCTTTATCACATTCACAAGACATAACTGGATTCTTATCTTCTGTTAATGTCTCTGATGCTGCTGGTACCTACTCTCTAAGGCCCTACAAGCTAAAGGCTTCCTCATCAAAACTGCAAAAAAAAAAAAACACAATCAGCAACTACTTAAAAGATTTCATATTCTTATATCCTCTCATTATACATCATTCTATCACATTTATCTCTTAATAATAAAAAAAAAAAAAAAAGAAAGAACAACCTACACATTAAAAGGAATATCTTTATTCTAAAAGCATTCCATCTCCCCTATCCCATTCTAATGCCCCTCCTAAGCAGGAATTTTTTTTTTAAATCCCCGGCATTATTATGAGTTATTATCTTAATACCTCACGCATTCGCTTCTATAATATCGCCTCTTAAAAGGAACAAGTTTCAAATTCTTGGCATTTTCATGATGCATTATTCTGAAACTTTTCTAGATCCCACCACCACACTCACCTCACAAAAGTGAAATAATAAAATTCTTTAACATTCCCTCTGACGCCCTCATACACAATAAACCCTCTTACTCTGCTAAATATACTAAACTCACCCCTAAAACATTACTAAACGAATCCCAACTGCTTAAAGCTATCCACTCATCGCGTGGTCCCCACGAGGGCGCGAGCGATGCTATGACTCAAAACATTCTGAACAAGTTTCGCCATTTGTCTGTTTTGTCTCTCCTGTATTATATGTATCCACGCAAAAGGCTGGAGCATATTAAGAAAAAAAAAAAAAAAAAAAAAAAGAAAAGGCTGAAGCCTTCGCCCTACATCTGGAACAAAGATTTACACCGTCCCTTTTAAACACTGACAGTGAACGCCTAGATATTGAAAATCAACTAGCAACCACAATGGAACAACCTCCTAACACTCCCAGATTCCGTCCTGTTACCCTTGCTGAGGTCAAAAATCAGGTCAAACAACTTGAAAATAACAAATCCCCAGGACTTGATAACATAGATAATAGAACTATCAAAAGCCTCCCTGATTCTGCACTCCTCTATCTAATACTAATCTTTAACAATGTCCTCCGTTTTGAACATTTCCCTCAGCAATGGAAAATGGCTGTGGTAACCATGATCCCCAAGCCTGGCAAGCCAACTGACCAACTAGCCTCCTACAGACCCATTAGCCTTCTCTCGGGATTGTCCAAAATTCTAGAACGACTTCTTCTAACCCGATTGTTTGAATCACAAGCCTTCACTAATTCAATTCCCAACCACCAGTTTGGCTTTCGCTATCAACACAGCACTGATCAACAGCTAGCCCGTGTCACCCAATTCATACTCAGAGCTTACGAGAAAAACCAATACTGTTCCGCAGTCTATATTGATATCCAAGAAGCCTTTGACCGTGTCTGGCATCCAGGACTCTTTTATAAACTCAAACCCCTTCTTCCCCCTACGTTATATAGTGTTATATCTCATTACCTTACAAACAGAAAATTTATGGTTGAATCCCATAAAGGAGCAAGATCTACTCCCAAAAACATACAGGCAGGTGTCCCACAAGGCAGTGTCCTGGGCCCTGTTTTATACACAATCTACACTGCCGATCTACCAACCCCAGAACAAATTATTCACAACCCTCCCCATAATACAACAGCCCTTCTTGCCACATACGCAGATGACACAGTTGTCATGTCTGCCTCTGAATCCGCTATAACTGCTATCCAACAAGTTGAAATCATTCTAAATGCTCTATCCTCATGGACTAATAAATGGTGTATCAAAATCAACGCTAATAAAACTGCTCACGTACTTTACACCCTTAAAGACGAAAGCGAACTTGGTATTCCAAGACCTTCACCCAAACTTATGGGGCAAACTATTGACAATAAGGACTCGCACCCCTATCTAGGTGCTAAATTAGACAAGAAACTTAATTTTTGCAAGCATGTTACATCCCTAGTTACCAAACTAAAAGCGCGTAGAACTCAGCTTCACTGGCTAATCAGCAAAGAAAGTAAGCTTCCAATAGAATGCAAAACCCTCCTCTATAAGCAACTCCTAGCCCCCATATGGCACTACGCCCTTCCTATATGGGCTTCGCTTTCAAGTCAAACACAATTAGACAGAGTCATTATCTTCCAAAACACTACACTTAGAACAATTTCTAACGCCCCATGGCGAACTACAAATACCTCACTCCACAATGATCTTAAAATTAATACAATAGATGAGACATATCACAAACTCTCAACTAACTTTGCGCAAAGACTAAGTCAACACTCTAACATTGAAGCCAAAAGACTCATAGCAAATCCCTTCATTCCTAATCGGCTTGAACGAAGCCGCCCCAGATACATCCAACAAATCAATAACTATATTAGACCAATACAACAGCATATGGCGCCTATTCCCACAACAAGTCTAAGAACTCGTCCTCCTCCTAATCTCCAGGACTTAATAAACAAAAAGCAAGCCCTTATACAAAGAATAGCTGAACTCAACTCAAGACTTCCATTTAATCCTGATACCACTGAACAAACATTTAGACTCCGCTTTCCCATGACTGCTGAACAAATAACCGATATCACACGTGAGCTCCTTTTCCTAAACTACGAGCTGCAAGAAACTGACCGCCTAATTGCTACTATAAACTCACCAACTGATCCCAATCTCCAACGAACACCAATTCTATTCCCAATTACACAACCAATTCCTAGATTGCTGCGAAGACCCACCAACTATCAACCAAACTCTCTACCACACTCACTACCCTCAACAAATGTGACAACAAGACACAACGCCTACGCCCTTAGACTCAGAAGAGAAAACCTTCTACAAAGAATAGCTGAAGTACGTGCAGCACTTCCCTACGATCCAGATTCCGCTGAGGAAGTTATAACTCTCCGCTTCCCATCAAATGCTACTAGAATGACCCACATTAACCGGAACCTACAGCACCTGATTAGACAGCTTCATGAAACTGAGCACCTTATTGCAAACATTAACTCAAGGAGTGAACCTCACCTTCCTACCCACCCCTATACTCAACCAACTATTGATTTAACATAATTATTTCTTTGAAACCACTGTAATCTCCTAGTGAATACTGTCATTAAAGTCCATTTATTAACCCATAAAATATTACACCCTAAGACCTACCCAAAAACCCCCAAGTTTCCCTTGTAAAAACTACAGAATTCCTCTAAAGCCATTTCCAACATTCATCACCCATTACTACGTGCCTTTAATACTCTAAAAAATGTCAACATTTTTCCAATGCCCTCCTGTACCAACCTACATTACCTACTCCCCAAATTCACCCACTAAATCACTAGACTCTCACAAGGAAAAACCACTTTTCAACCTACCTACACATCAATCAACTTTTACAATTACTAATTAATACAACCTCATCTCCTGCGTTTCTTCTCTCTACCATCTCAACTTCAACTCCTTATTTCAAGCCCTCTTATGATCACCCTAATCCACCTTTGTTTCTCACAGTTTCCTCGAAACTCTTTGCTCTTTCACCCTACTAACCAACAACAATGATGATAACACATAGAAGATTTCTTTCTACTATTAATATTTCTGATGTTGTTGGTACCTAGGCAGTCAGATCCTACCAACTAAAGTAACCCAAACTAACCTCCTTGTACAAAAACAGTCATTTATTAAAAATCACCGCTGCAATAAAACACAAAAACCCCCAACAACAGTAACCTCTTATTGCCCCTTCTAAAAGATTTCAAACTATTAACAGTCCCCATTATACAATATCTTAAGACAATTTTAGATCCCTTTATCACATATACATTTAATTAAAAAGAGAAAGAAAAAAAAAAAGGAAAAAATGGATAAAAATAATTTAAAAATTCTACAAAATTTAATTACACACTATTCTAAATCCGTCTATCACATTCACGACTTTAATGTCACCTACCAAAAAAGGAATAAATTACAATTTATTGCAATTCTATGCTTCATTATCCTGAAACAATCTTAAATCCAACTATCACGCCACCTTCTAAATAGCAACAAATTCCAAATTCTTAGGACTGTCTAATTCCATACCTTGAAACTATCCTGGATCCCTTTTTACATTCACCCCTATAACTCACCCTACTAAGTTTCAAATCGCTGGCACTTCTTTCATGATGCATTATACTGAAACTCTTCTTTTCTTCCTCTGAAACACCCCTCTAATGCCACCTTTTTAAACGAATAAACAAACAATTTCTAGCATCTTTATTATGCATTATCCCAAAACTATTCCTGATTCCTTTATTACATCCACCTTTTTAATGACACCTCTAATTGGAATTAATTACAAATTCTAAGCATTTTAATGATACATTACCCAAACTCTTTCCAAGTTCCCCTCTTTCTCTAATATTACATTCTAAAAAGGAATCAGCTACAAATTCTTAGCATTATTAATTATACATTATCTTGAAAGATTCGTCCATTACACTTATCACCACTATAACACCTACTAAAAGGAACTGCCACAAATCTCTAGCAATTTTATAAAACAATACACTAGAAGTATCCAAGATACACTTACCTTATAAAAGGATTAAATAACAAACTCTTAGCATCCCTCTATCACACTCACCTCTCTAATACCACACCCTAAAAAGAAAAGGCAAACAATTCTTAGCATCTTTATTATGCATTATCCTAAAACTATTTTTGATCCCTTTATCACATTCACCTCTCTAATGTCACCTCTAATAAGAATTAGTTGCAAATCCTTAGCATTTTAATGATAAATTACCCAAACTGTTTCCAAGCTCCCCTCTTTCTCAATATTACCTTCTAAAAAGGAATCAGCTACAAATTCTTAGCATTATTAATTATACATTATCTTGAAAGATTCGTCCATTACACTTATCACCACTATAACACCTACTAAAAGGAACTGCCACAAATCTCTAGCAATTTTATAAAACAATACACTAGAAGTATCCAAGATACACTTACCTTATAAAAGGATTAAATAACAAACTCTTAGCATCCCTCTATCACACTCACCTCTCTAATACCACACCCTAAAAAGAAAAGTCAAACAATTCTTAGCATCTTTATTATGCATTATCCTAAAACTATTCTTGATCCCTTTATCACATTCACCTCTCTAATGTCACCTCTAATAAGAATTAGTTGCAAATCCTTAGCATTTTAATGATAAATTACCCAAACTCTTTCCAAGTTCCCCTCTTTCTCTAATATTACATTCTAAAAAGGAATCAGCTACAAATTCTTAGCATTATTAATTATACATTATCTTGAAAGATTCGTCCATTACACTTATCACCACTATAACACCTACTAAAAGGAACTGCCACAAATCTCTAGCAATTTTATAAAACAATACACTAGAAGTATCCAAGATACACTTACCTTATAAAAGGATTAAATAACAAACTCTTAGCATCCCTCTATCACACTCACCTCTCTAATACCACACCCTAAAAAGAAAAGGCAAACAATTCTTAGCATCTTTATTATGCATTATCCTAAAACTATTTTTGATCCCTTTATCACATTCACCTCTCTAATGTCACCTCTAATAAGAATTAGTTGCAAATCCTTAGCATTTTAATGATAAATTACCCAAACTGTTTCCAAGCTCCCCTCTTTCTCAATATTACCTTCTAAAAAGGAATCAGCTACAAATTCTTAGCATTATTAATTATACATTATCTTGAAAGATTCGTCCACTACACTGATCACCACTATAACACCTACTAAAAGGAACTGCCACAAATCTTTAGCAATTTTATAAAACAATAAGCTAAAAGCATCCAAGATACCTACCTTATAAAAGGATTAAATAACAAACCCTTAGCATCCCTCTATCACATTCACCTCTCTAATACCACATCCTAAAAAGAATAAGCAAACAATTCTTAGCATCTTTATTATACATTATCCTAAAACTATTTTTGATCCCTTCATCACATTCACCTCTCTAATGTCACCTCTAATTAGAATTAGTTGCAAAACCCTAGCATTTTTTTTTGATACATTGCCCTAAAATATCCCAAGATCCCTTTTTAATATTCACAACTTTAATGTTACCCTCTAAAAGGAAATTAGTTACAAATCCTTAACATTTTTATTTATACATTATTCTGAAACAACCCTATATTCATCCACCACATACAAGGAATTGGCTTCAATTCTTAGCATATTACCCAAACAGTAAACAAGATCATTTATTCACATTCACCTCTCTAATGTCCCCTTCTAAAATGAATGAGTTACAAATTCTAAGCATTTTATTACACATTATCTTGCAACTATACCATATCTCTTTATGACATTCACCTCTCAAAAGTACCCCTCTAAAAAGAAACTAGTTACAAATCCTAAACAGTTTTATTACAAATTATCTTGAAACTACACCATATCTCATTATGACATTCACCTCTCTTATGCCACATTTCAAAAAACATAAGCAAAAATTCTTAGCATCTTTATTATGCAATATCCTAAAACTATTTTGATCCCCTTATCACATTCACCTCCCTAATGTCACCTTTAATTAGAATTACTTGCAAAACCCTAGCATTTGTTTTTTTTTTTTTTTTTTTGATACATACCCTAAAAGTTCCCAAGATCCCTTTTTAATATTTACAACTTTAACGTTACCCTCTAAAAAGGATTTAGATACATATCCTTAGCATTTTTACTTATACATTATTCTGAAACTACCCTAAATGCATCCACCACATACAAGGAATTGGCTTCAATCCTTAGCATATTACCCAAACAGTAAACAAGATCATTCTTTCACATTCACCTCTCTAATGTCCTCTTCTAAAATGAATGAGTTACAAATTCTAAGCATTTTATTACACATTATCTTGCAACTATACCATATCTCTTTATGACATTCACCTCTCAAAAGTACCCCTCTAAAAAGAAACTAGTTACAAATCCCAAACAGTTTTATTACAAATTATCTTGAAACTACACCATATCTCATAATGACATTCACCTCTCTTATGCCACATTTCAAAAAACATAACCAAAAATTATTAGCATCTTTATTATACAATATCCTAAAACTATTTTTATCCCCTTATCACATTCACCTCTCTAATGTCACCTCTAATTAGAATCAGTTGCAAAACCCTAGCATCCTTTTTTAATACATCACCCTAAAAGTTCCCAAGATCCCTTTTTAATATTTACAACTTTAATGTTACCCTCTAAAAAGGAATTAGATACAAATCCTTAGCATTTTTATTTATACATTATTCTGAAACTACCCTATATTCATCCACCACATACAAGGAATTGGCTTCAATTCTTAGCATTTTACCCAAACAGTAAACAAGATCATTTTTTCACATTCACCTCTCTAATGTCCCCTTCTAAAATGAATGAGTTACAAATTCTAAGCATTTTATTACACATTACCTTGCAACTATACCATATCTCTTTATGACATTCACCTCTCAAATGTACCCCTGCTAAAAGGAATAAATTTCAAATCCACATTCTTAATACCTTTATCACATTCACCTCTCTAATGTCACCACTAATCGGAATTAGCCACAAATTCTTTCCATTTCATGATCCACTACCCAAACAGCAACACAATTATCTCTCTTATCTTACCTTTGAAAAGGGAATTATTCTGAAACTACGCTATATCCATCTATCACACCCTCTACTATAACGACTCAAAAGAACTAATATAAATTCTCTGTATATTCATGAAACACTACCCAAACAGTATCCATGATTCTTTTTCCACATTCACCTCTCTAATGTCCCCCTCTAAAAAGAAACTAGTTACAAATCCTAAACAGTTTTATTACAAATTATCTTGAAACTACACCATATCTCTTTATGACATTCACCTCTCTAAAATCCCCCTGCCAAAGGAAAAAAAAAAAAAAAAAAAATTTTAAACCCATATCCTCAATGACTATCACATTCACTCTCTAATGCCAACAGCAATGATGACAAGACATAACTGGATTCTTATCTTCTGTTAATGCCTCTGATGCAGTTGGTACTTACTCTCTCAGGCCCCACAAACTAAAGGCTTCCTGTCAACACTGCAATAAAACACAATCAGTAACTACTTAAATGATTCCATATTCTTACATCCTCTATCACATTTACCTCTTCAAACCCACCTCCTAAAAAACAAGTTGCATGTAACAACTCTTAGCATTTTATTTCTATAACTACCTAATGACACCTACTAAAAATAATTGTTATAAATTCGCATACTTATGAATCCTTACACAAACAGTACCCAGGATCCCTTTCTCACATTCACCTCTCTAATGTCCCCTTCTAATAAGGAACTAGTTTACATTTCCCAAACAGTATCACAATTACCTCTCTAATTCTACCTTCTAAAGGCAATTAGTTTTTATTTATACACTATCCTGAAACTACCCTACATTCATCCATCACACTCACCACCATAATGACACCTACCAAAAGTATTGCTATAAATTCTTAACATATCTATAAAACATCACCCAAACAGTATCCAAGATTCCTTCTCACATTCACCTCTCTAATACCCCCTCCTAAAAAGAAACTAGCTTCAAATTCTAAGCATTCATATTACACATTATCTTGAAACTATACTATATCTCTTTATGACATTCACCTCTCTAATATCCCCCTGCCAAAAGGAATACATATTAAATCAATATTCTCAATGCCTTTATCACATTCACAAGACATAACTGGATTCTTATCTTCTGTTAATGTCTCTGATGCTGCTGGTACCTACTCTCTAAGGCCCTACAAGCTAAAGGCTTCCTCATCAAAACTGCAAAAAAAAAAAAACACAATCAGCAACTACTTAAAAGATTTCATATTCTTATATCCTCTCATTATACATCATTCTATCACATTTATCTCTTAATAATAAAAAAAAAAAAAAAAGAAAGAACAACCTACACATTAAAAGGAATATCTTTATTCTAAAAGCATTCCATCTCCCCTATCCCATTCTAATGCCCCTCCTAAGCAGGAATTTTTTTTTTAAATCCCCGGCATTATTATGAGTTATTATCTTAATACCTCACGCATTCGCTTCTATAATATCGCCTCTTAAAAGGAACAAGTTTCAAATTCTTGGCATTTTCATGATGCATTATTCTGAAACTTTTCTAGATCCCACCACCACACTCACCTCACAAAAGTGAAATAATAAAATTCTTTAACATTCCCTCTGACGCCCTCATACACAATAAACCCTCTTACTCTGCTAAATATACTAAACTCACCCCTAAAACATTACTAAACGAATCCCAACTGCTTAAAGCTATCCACTCATCGCGTGGTCCCCACGAGGGCGCGAGCGATGCTATGACTCAAAACATTCTGAACAAGTTTCGCCATTTGTCTGTTTTGTCTCTCCTGTATTATATGTATCCACGCAAAAGGCTGGAGCATATTAAGAAAAAAAAAAAAAAAAAAAAATACATTTAATTAAAAAGAGAAAGAAAAAAAAAAAGGAAAAAATGGATAAAAATAATTTAAAAATTCTACAAAATTTAATTACACACTATTCTAAATCCGTCTATCACATTCACGACTTTAATGTCACCTACCAAAAAAGGAATAAATTACAATTTATTGCAATTCTATGCTTCATTATCCTGAAACAATCTTAAATCCAACTATCACGCCACCTTCTAAATAGCAACAAATTCCAAATTCTTAGGACTGTCTAATTCCATACCTTGAAACTATCCTGGATCCCTTTTTACATTCACCCCTATAACTCACCCTACTAAGTTTCAAATCGCTGGCACTTCTTTCATGATGCATTATACTGAAACTCTTCTTTTCTTCCTCTGAAACACCCCTCTAATGCCACCTTTTTAAACGAATAAACAAACAATTTCTAGCATCTTTATTATGCATTATCCCAAAACTATTCCTGATTCCTTTATTACATCCACCTTTTTAATGACACCTCTAATTGGAATTAATTACAAATTCTAAGCATTTTAATGATACATTACCCAAACTCTTTCCAAGTTCCCCTCTTTCTCTAATATTACATTCTAAAAAGGAATCAGCTACAAATTCTTAGCATTATTAATTATACATTATCTTGAAAGATTCGTCCATTACACTTATCACCACTATAACACCTACTAAAAGGAACTGCCACAAATCTCTAGCAATTTTATAAAACAATACACTAGAAGTATCCAAGATACACTTACCTTATAAAAGGATTAAATAACAAACTCTTAGCATCCCTCTATCACACTCACCTCTCTAATACCACACCCTAAAAAGAAAAGGCAAACAATTCTTAGCATCTTTATTATGCATTATCCTAAAACTATTTTTGATCCCTTTATCACATTCACCTCTCTAATGTCACCTCTAATAAGAATTAGTTGCAAATCCTTAGCATTTTAATGATAAATTACCCAAACTGTTTCCAAGCTCCCCTCTTTCTCAATATTACCTTCTAAAAAGGAATCAGCTACAAATTCTTAGCATTATTAATTATACATTATCTTGAAAGATTCGTCCATTACACTTATCACCACTATAACACCTACTAAAAGGAACTGCCACAAATCTCTAGCAATTTTATAAAACAATACACTAGAAGTATCCAAGATACACTTACCTTATAAAAGGATTAAATAACAAACTCTTAGCATCCCTCTATCACACTCACCTCTCTAATACCACACCCTAAAAAGAAAAGTCAAACAATTCTTAGCATCTTTATTATGCATTATCCTAAAACTATTCTTGATCCCTTTATCACATTCACCTCTCTAATGTCACCTCTAATAAGAATTAGTTGCAAATCCTTAGCATTTTAATGATAAATTACCCAAACTCTTTCCAAGTTCCCCTCTTTCTCTAATATTACATTCTAAAAAGGAATCAGCTACAAATTCTTAGCATTATTAATTATACATTATCTTGAAAGATTCGTCCATTACACTTATCACCACTATAACACCTACTAAAAGGAACTGCCACAAATCTCTAGCAATTTTATAAAACAATACACTAGAAGTATCCAAGATACACTTACCTTATAAAAGGATTAAATAACAAACTCTTAGCATCCCTCTATCACACTCACCTCTCTAATACCACACCCTAAAAAGAAAAGGCAAACAATTCTTAGCATCTTTATTATGCATTATCCTAAAACTATTTTTGATCCCTTTATCACATTCACCTCTCTAATGTCACCTCTAATAAGAATTAGTTGCAAATCCTTAGCATTTTAATGATAAATTACCCAAACTGTTTCCAAGCTCCCCTCTTTCTCAATATTACCTTCTAAAAAGGAATCAGCTACAAATTCTTAGCATTATTAATTATACATTATCTTGAAAGATTCGTCCACTACACTGATCACCACTATAACACCTACTAAAAGGAACTGCCACAAATCTTTAGCAATTTTATAAAACAATAAGCTAAAAGCATCCAAGATACCTACCTTATAAAAGGATTAAATAACAAACCCTTAGCATCCCTCTATCACATTCACCTCTCTAATACCACATCCTAAAAAGAATAAGCAAACAATTCTTAGCATCTTTATTATACATTATCCTAAAACTATTTTTGATCCCTTCATCACATTCACCTCTCTAATGTCACCTCTAATTAGAATTAGTTGCAAAACCCTAGCATTTTTTTTTGATACATTGCCCTAAAATATCCCAAGATCCCTTTTTAATATTCACAACTTTAATGTTACCCTCTAAAAGGAAATTAGTTACAAATCCTTAACATTTTTATTTATACATTATTCTGAAACAACCCTATATTCATCCACCACATACAAGGAATTGGCTTCAATTCTTAGCATATTACCCAAACAGTAAACAAGATCATTTATTCACATTCACCTCTCTAATGTCCCCTTCTAAAATGAATGAGTTACAAATTCTAAGCATTTTATTACACATTATCTTGCAACTATACCATATCTCTTTATGACATTCACCTCTCAAAAGTACCCCTCTAAAAAGAAACTAGTTACAAATCCTAAACAGTTTTATTACAAATTATCTTGAAACTACACCATATCTCATTATGACATTCACCTCTCTTATGCCACATTTCAAAAAACATAAGCAAAAATTCTTAGCATCTTTATTATGCAATATCCTAAAACTATTTTGATCCCCTTATCACATTCACCTCCCTAATGTCACCTTTAATTAGAATTACTTGCAAAACCCTAGCATTTGTTTTTTTTTTTTTTTTTTGATACATACCCTAAAAGTTCCCAAGATCCCTTTTTAATATTTACAACTTTAACGTTACCCTCTAAAAAGGATTTAGATACATATCCTTAGCATTTTTACTTATACATTATTCTGAAACTACCCTAAATGCATCCACCACATACAAGGAATTGGCTTCAATCCTTAGCATATTACCCAAACAGTAAACAAGATCATTCTTTCACATTCACCTCTCTAATGTCCTCTTCTAAAATGAATGAGTTACAAATTCTAAGCATTTTATTACACATTATCTTGCAACTATACCATATCTCTTTATGACATTCACCTCTCAAAAGTACCCCTCTAAAAAGAAACTAGTTACAAATCCCAAACAGTTTTATTACAAATTATCTTGAAACTACACCATATCTCATAATGACATTCACCTCTCTTATGCCACATTTCAAAAAACATAACCAAAAATTATTAGCATCTTTATTATACAATATCCTAAAACTATTTTTATCCCCTTATCACATTCACCTCTCTAATGTCACCTCTAATTAGAATCAGTTGCAAAACCCTAGCATCCTTTTTTAATACATCACCCTAAAAGTTCCCAAGATCCCTTTTTAATATTTACAACTTTAATGTTACCCTCTAAAAAGGAATTAGATACAAATCCTTAGCATTTTTATTTATACATTATTCTGAAACTACCCTATATTCATCCACCACATACAAGGAATTGGCTTCAATTCTTAGCATTTTACCCAAACAGTAAACAAGATCATTTTTTCACATTCACCTCTCTAATGTCCCCTTCTAAAATGAATGAGTTACAAATTCTAAGCATTTTATTACACATTACCTTGCAACTATACCATATCTCTTTATGACATTCACCTCTCAAATGTACCCCTGCTAAAAGGAATAAATTTCAAATCCACATTCTTAATACCTTTATCACATTCACCTCTCTAATGTCACCACTAATCGGAATTAGCCACAAATTCTTTCCATTTCATGATCCACTACCCAAACAGCAACACAATTATCTCTCTTATCTTACCTTTGAAAAGGGAATTATTCTGAAACTACGCTATATCCATCTATCACACCCTCTACTATAACGACTCAAAAGAACTAATATAAATTCTCTGTATATTCATGAAACACTACCCAAACAGTATCCATGATTCTTTTTCCACATTCACCTCTCTAATGTCCCCCTCTAAAAAGAAACTAGTTACAAATCCTAAACAGTTTTATTACAAATTATCTTGAAACTACACCATATCTCTTTATGACATTCACCTCTCTAAAATCCCCCTGCCAAAGGAAAAAAAAAAAAAAAAAAAATTTTAAACCCATATCCTCAATGACTATCACATTCACTCTCTAATGCCAACAGCAATGATGACAAGACATAACTGGATTCTTATCTTCTGTTAATGCCTCTGATGCAGTTGGTACTTACTCTCTCAGGCCCCACAAACTAAAGGCTTCCTGTCAACACTGCAATAAAACACAATCAGTAACTACTTAAATGATTCCATATTCTTACATCCTCTATCACATTTACCTCTTCAAACCCACCTCCTAAAAAACAAGTTGCATGTAACAACTCTTAGCATTTTATTTCTATAACTACCTAATGACACCTACTAAAAATAATTGTTATAAATTCGCATACTTATGAATCCTTACACAAACAGTACCCAGGATCCCTTTCTCACATTCACCTCTCTAATGTCCCCTTCTAATAAGGAACTAGTTTACATTTCCCAAACAGTATCACAATTACCTCTCTAATTCTACCTTCTAAAGGCAATTAGTTTTTATTTATACACTATCCTGAAACTACCCTACATTCATCCATCACACTCACCACCATAATGACACCTACCAAAAGTATTGCTATAAATTCTTAACATATCTATAAAACATCACCCAAACAGTATCCAAGATTCCTTCTCACATTCACCTCTCTAATACCCCCTCCTAAAAAGAAACTAGCTTCAAATTCTAAGCATTCATATTACACATTATCTTGAAACTATACTATATCTCTTTATGACATTCACCTCTCTAATATCCCCCTGCCAAAAGGAATACATATTAAATCAATATTCTCAATGCCTTTATCACATTCACAAGACATAACTGGATTCTTATCTTCTGTTAATGTCTCTGATGCTGCTGGTACCTACTCTCTAAGGCCCTACAAGCTAAAGGCTTCCTCATCAAAACTGCAAAAAAAAAAAAACACAATCAGCAACTACTTAAAAGATTTCATATTCTTATATCCTCTCATTATACATCATTCTATCACATTTATCTCTTAATAATAAAAAAAAAAAAAAAAGAAAGAACAACCTACACATTAAAAGGAATATCTTTATTCTAAAAGCATTCCATCTCCCCTATCCCATTCTAATGCCCCTCCTAAGCAGGAATTTTTTTTTTAAATCCCCGGCATTATTATGAGTTATTATCTTAATACCTCACGCATTCGCTTCTATAATATCGCCTCTTAAAAGGAACAAGTTTCAAATTCTTGGCATTTTCATGATGCATTATTCTGAAACTTTTCTAGATCCCACCACCACACTCACCTCACAAAAGTGAAATAATAAAATTCTTTAACATTCCCTCTGACGCCCTCATACACAATAAACCCTCTTACTCTGCTAAATATACTAAACTCACCCCTAAAACATTACTAAACGAATCCCAACTGCTTAAAGCTATCCACTCATCGCGTGGTCCCCACGAGGGCGCGAGCGATGCTATGACTCAAAACATTCTGAACAAGTTTCGCCATTTGTCTGTTTTGTCTCTCCTGTATTATATGTATCCACGCAAAAGGCTGGAGCATATTAAGAAAAAAAAAAAAAAAAAAAAAAAGAAAAGGCTGAAGCCTTCGCCCTACATCTGGAACAAAGATTTACACCGTCCCTTTTAAACACTGACAGTGAACGCCTAGATATTGAAAATCAACTAGCAACCACAATGGAACAACCTCCTAACACTCCCAGATTCCGTCCTGTTACCCTTGCTGAGGTCAAAAATCAGGTCAAACAACTTGAAAATAACAAATCCCCAGGACTTGATAACATAGATAATAGAACTATCAAAAGCCTCCCTGATTCTGCACTCCTCTATCTAATACTAATCTTTAACAATGTCCTCCGTTTTGAACATTTCCCTCAGCAATGGAAAATGGCTGTGGTAACCATGATCCCCAAGCCTGGCAAGCCAACTGACCAACTAGCCTCCTACAGACCCATTAGCCTTCTCTCGGGATTGTCCAAAATTCTAGAACGACTTCTTCTAACCCGATTGTTTGAATCACAAGCCTTCACTAATTCAATTCCCAACCACCAGTTTGGCTTTCGCTATCAACACAGCACTGATCAACAGCTAGCCCGTGTCACCCAATTCATACTCAGAGCTTACGAGAAAAACCAATACTGTTCCGCAGTCTATATTGATATCCAAGAAGCCTTTGACCGTGTCTGGCATCCAGGACTCTTTTATAAACTCAAACCCCTTCTTCCCCCTACGTTATATAGTGTTATATCTCATTACCTTACAAACAGAAAATTTATGGTTGAATCCCATAAAGGAGCAAGATCTACTCCCAAAAACATACAGGCAGGTGTCCCACAAGGCAGTGTCCTGGGCCCTGTTTTATACACAATCTACACTGCCGATCTACCAACCCCAGAACAAATTATTCACAACCCTCCCCATAATACAACAGCCCTTCTTGCCACATACGCAGATGACACAGTTGTCATGTCTGCCTCTGAATCCGCTATAACTGCTATCCAACAAGTTGAAATCATTCTAAATGCTCTATCCTCATGGACTAATAAATGGTGTATCAAAATCAACGCTAATAAAACTGCTCACGTACTTTACACCCTTAAAGACGAAAGCGAACTTGGTATTCCAAGACCTTCACCCAAACTTATGGGGCAAACTATTGACAATAAGGACTCGCACCCCTATCTAGGTGCTAAATTAGACAAGAAACTTAATTTTTGCAAGCATGTTACATCCCTAGTTACCAAACTAAAAGCGCGTAGAACTCAGCTTCACTGGCTAATCAGCAAAGAAAGTAAGCTTCCAATAGAATGCAAAACCCTCCTCTATAAGCAACTCCTAGCCCCCATATGGCACTACGCCCTTCCTATATGGGCTTCGCTTTCAAGTCAAACACAATTAGACAGAGTCATTATCTTCCAAAACACTACACTTAGAACAATTTCTAACGCCCCATGGCGAACTACAAATACCTCACTCCACAATGATCTTAAAATTAATACAATAGATGAGACATATCACAAACTCTCAACTAACTTTGCGCAAAGACTAAGTCAACACTCTAACATTGAAGCCAAAAGACTCATAGCAAATCCCTTCATTCCTAATCGGCTTGAACGAAGCCGCCCCAGATACATCCAACAAATCAATAACTATATTAGACCAATACAACAGCATATGGCGCCTATTCCCACAACAAGTCTAAGAACTCGTCCTCCTCCTAATCTCCAGGACTTAATAAACAAAAAGCAAGCCCTTATACAAAGAATAGCTGAACTCAACTCAAGACTTCCATTTAATCCTGATACCACTGAACAAACATTTAGACTCCGCTTTCCCATGACTGCTGAACAAATAACCGATATCACACGTGAGCTCCTTTTCCTAAACTACGAGCTGCAAGAAACTGACCGCCTAATTGCTACTATAAACTCACCAACTGATCCCAATCTCCAACGAACACCAATTCTATTCCCAATTACACAACCAATTCCTAGATTGCTGCGAAGACCCACCAACTATCAACCAAACTCTCTACCACACTCACTACCCTCAACAAATGTGACAACAAGACACAACGCCTACGCCCTTAGACTCAGAAGAGAAAACCTTCTACAAAGAATAGCTGAAGTACGTGCAGCACTTCCCTACGATCCAGATTCCGCTGAGGAAGTTATAACTCTCCGCTTCCCATCAAATGCTACTAGAATGACCCACATTAACCGGAACCTACAGCACCTGATTAGACAGCTTCATGAAACTGAGCACCTTATTGCAAACATTAACTCAAGGAGTGAACCTCACCTTCCTACCCACCCCTATACTCAACCAACTATTGATTTAACATAATTATTTCTTTGAAACCACTGTAATCTCCTAGTGAATACTGTCATTAAAGTCCATTTATTAACCCATAAAATATTACACCCTAAGACCTACCCAAAAACCCCCAAGTTTCCCTTGTAAAAACTACAGAATTCCTCTAAAGCCATTTCCAACATTCATCACCCATTACTACGTGCCTTTAATACTCTAAAAAATGTCAACATTTTTCCAATGCCCTCCTGTACCAACCTACATTACCTACTCCCCAAATTCACCCACTAAATCACTAGACTCTCACAAGGAAAAACCACTTTTCAACCTACCTACACATCAATCAACTTTTACAATTACTAATTAATACAACCTCATCTCCTGCGTTTCTTCTCTCTACCATCTCAACTTCAACT
Organism: Drosophila phalerata; assembly: GCA_951394115.2. Lineage (NCBI taxonomy): Eukaryota > Metazoa > Arthropoda > Insecta > Diptera > Drosophilidae > Drosophila > Drosophila phalerata. The sequence continues at coordinate 34,371,042 of OX596008.2, forward strand.
CCTTATTTCAAGCCCTCTTATGATCACCCTAATCCACCTTTGTTTCTCACAGTTTCCTCGAAACTCTTTCCTCTTTCACCCTACTAACCAACAACAATGATGATAACACATAGAAGATTTCTTTCTACTATTAATATTTCTGATGTTGTTGGTACCTAGGCAGTCAGATCCTACCAACTAAAGTAACCCAAACTAACCTCCTTGTACAAAAACAGTCATTTATTAAAAATCACCGCTGCAATAAAACACAAAAACCCCCAACAACAGTAACCTCTTATTGCCCCTTCTAAAAGATTTCAAACTATTAACAGTCCCCATTATACAATATCTTAAGACAATTTTAGATCCCTTTATCACATATACATTTAATTAAAAAGAGAAAGAAAAAAAAAAAAAGGAAAAAATGGATAAAAATAATTTAAAAATTCTACAAAATTTAATTACACACTATTCTAAATCCGTCTATCACATTCACGACTTTAATGTCACCTACCAAAAAAGGAATAAATTACAATTTATTGCAATTCTATGCTTCATTATCCTGAAACAATCTTAAATCCAACTATCACGCCACCTTCTAAATAGCAACAAATTCCAAATTCTTAGGACTGTCTAATTCCATACCTTGAAACTATCCTGGATCCCTTTTTACATTCACCCCTATAACTCACCCTACTAAGTTTCAAATCGCTGGCACTTCTTTCATGATGCATTATACTGAAACTCTTCTTTTCTTCCTCTGAAACACCCCTCTAATGCCACCTTTTTAAACGAATAAACAAACAATTTCTAGCATCTTTATTATGCATTATCCCAAAACTATTCCTGATTCCTTTATTACATCCACCTTTTTAATGACACCTCTAATTGGAATTAATTACAAATTCTAAGCATTTTAATGATACATTACCCAAACTCTTTCCAAGTTCCCCTCTTTCTCTAATATTACATTCTAAAAAGGAATCAGCTACAAATTCTTAGCATTATTAATTATACATTATCTTGAAAGATTCGTCCATTACACTTATCACCACTATAACACCTACTAAAAGGAACTGCCACAAATCTCTAGCAATTTTATAAAACAATACACTAGAAGTATCCAAGATACACTTACCTTATAAAAGGATTAAATAACAAACTCTTAGCATCCCTCTATCACACTCACCTCTCTAATACCACACCCTAAAAAGAAAAGGCAAACAATTCTTAGCATCTTTATTATGCATTATCCTAAAACTATTTTTGATCCCTTTATCACATTCACCTCTCTAATGTCACCTCTAATAAGAATTAGTTGCAAATCCTTAGCATTTTAATGATAAATTACCCAAACTGTTTCCAAGCTCCCCTCTTTCTCAATATTACCTTCTAAAAAGGAATCAGCTACAAATTCTTAGCATTATTAATTATACATTATCTTGAAAGATTCGTCCATTACACTTATCACCACTATAACACCTACTAAAAGGAACTGCCACAAATCTCTAGCAATTTTATAAAACAATACACTAGAAGTATCCAAGATACACTTACCTTATAAAAGGATTAAATAACAAACTCTTAGCATCCCTCTATCACACTCACCTCTCTAATACCACACCCTAAAAAGAAAAGTCAAACAATTCTTAGCATCTTTATTATGCATTATCCTAAAACTATTCTTGATCCCTTTATCACATTCACCTCTCTAATGTCACCTCTAATAAGAATTAGTTGCAAATCCTTAGCATTTTAATGATAAATTACCCAAACTCTTTCCAAGTTCCCCTCTTTCTCTAATATTACATTCTAAAAAGGAATCAGCTACAAATTCTTAGCATTATTAATTATACATTATCTTGAAAGATTCGTCCATTACACTTATCACCACTATAACACCTACTAAAAGGAACTGCCACAAATCTCTAGCAATTTTATAAAACAATACACTAGAAGTATCCAAGATACACTTACCTTATAAAAGGATTAAATAACAAACTCTTAGCATCCCTCTATCACACTCACCTCTCTAATACCACACCCTAAAAAGAAAAGGCAAACAATTCTTAGCATCTTTATTATGCATTATCCTAAAACTATTTTTGATCCCTTTATCACATTCACCTCTCTAATGTCACCTCTAATAAGAATTAGTTGCAAATCCTTAGCATTTTAATGATAAATTACCCAAACTGTTTCCAAGCTCCCCTCTTTCTCAATATTACCTTCTAAAAAGGAATCAGCTACAAATTCTTAGCATTATTAATTATACATTATCTTGAAAGATTCGTCCACTACACTGATCACCACTATAACACCTACTAAAAGGAACTGCCACAAATCTTTAGCAATTTTATAAAACAATAAGCTAAAAGCATCCAAGATACCTACCTTATAAAAGGATTAAATAACAAACCCTTAGCATCCCTCTATCACATTCACCTCTCTAATACCACATCCTAAAAAGAATAAGCAAACAATTCTTAGCATCTTTATTATACATTATCCTAAAACTATTTTTGATCCCTTCATCACATTCACCTCTCTAATGTCACCTCTAATTAGAATTAGTTGCAAAACCCTAGCATTTTTTTTTGATACATTGCCCTAAAATATCCCAAGATCCCTTTTTAATATTCACAACTTTAATGTTACCCTCTAAAAGGAAATTAGTTACAAATCCTTAACATTTTTATTTATACATTATTCTGAAACAACCCTATATTCATCCACCACATACAAGGAATTGGCTTCAATTCTTAGCATATTACCCAAACAGTAAACAAGATCATTTATTCACATTCACCTCTCTAATGTCCCCTTCTAAAATGAATGAGTTACAAATTCTAAGCATTTTATTACACATTATCTTGCAACTATACCATATCTCTTTATGACATTCACCTCTCAAAAGTACCCCTCTAAAAAGAAACTAGTTACAAATCCTAAACAGTTTTATTACAAATTATCTTGAAACTACACCATATCTCATTATGACATTCACCTCTCTTATGCCACATTTCAAAAAACATAAGCAAAAATTCTTAGCATCTTTATTATGCAATATCCTAAAACTATTTTGATCCCCTTATCACATTCACCTCCCTAATGTCACCTTTAATTAGAATTACTTGCAAAACCCTAGCATTTGTTTTTTTTTTTTTTTTTTGATACATACCCTAAAAGTTCCCAAGATCCCTTTTTAATATTTACAACTTTAACGTTACCCTCTAAAAAGGATTTAGATACATATCCTTAGCATTTTTACTTATACATTATTCTGAAACTACCCTAAATGCATCCACCACATACAAGGAATTGGCTTCAATCCTTAGCATATTACCCAAACAGTAAACAAGATCATTCTTTCACATTCACCTCTCTAATGTCCTCTTCTAAAATGAATGAGTTACAAATTCTAAGCATTTTATTACACATTATCTTGCAACTATACCATATCTCTTTATGACATTCACCTCTCAAAAGTACCCCTCTAAAAAGAAACTAGTTACAAATCCTAAACAGTTTTATTACAAATTATCTTGAAACTACACCATATCTCATTATGACATTCACCTCTCTTATGCCACATTTCAAAAAACATAAGCAAAAATTCTTAGCATCTTTATTATGCAATATCCTAAAACTATTTTGATCCCCTTATCACATTCACCTCCCTAATGTCACCTTTAATTAGAATTACTTGCAAAACCCTAGCATTTGTTTTTTTTTTTTTTTTTTGATACATACCCTAAAAGTTCCCAAGATCCCTTTTTAATATTTACAACTTTAACGTTACCCTCTAAAAAGGATTTAGATACATATCCTTAGCATTTTTACTTATACATTATTCTGAAACTACCCTAAATGCATCCACCACATACAAGGAATTGGCTTCAATCCTTAGCATATTACCCAAACAGTAAACAAGATCATTCTTTCACATTCACCTCTCTAATGTCCTCTTCTAAAATGAATGAGTTACAAATTCTAAGCATTTTATTACACATTATCTTGCAACTATACCATATCTCTTTATGACATTCACCTCTCAAAAGTACCCCTCTAAAAAGAAACTAGTTACAAATCCCAAACAGTTTTATTACAAATTATCTTGAAACTACACCATATCTCATAATGACATTCACCTCTCTTATGCCACATTTCAAAAAACATAACCAAAAATTATTAGCATCTTTATTATACAATATCCTAAAACTATTTTTATCCCCTTATCACATTCACCTCTCTAATGTCACCTCTAATTAGAATCAGTTGCAAAACCCTAGCATCCTTTTTTAATACATCACCCTAAAAGTTCCCAAGATCCCTTTTTAATATTTACAACTTTAATGTTACCCTCTAAAAAGGAATTAGATACAAATCCTTAGCATTTTTATTTATACATTATTCTGAAACTACCCTATATTCATCCACCACATACAAGGAATTGGCTTCAATTCTTAGCATTTTACCCAAACAGTAAACAAGATCATTTTTTCACATTCACCTCTCTAATGTCCCCTTCTAAAATGAATGAGTTACAAATTCTAAGCATTTTATTACACATTACCTTGCAACTATACCATATCTCTTTATGACATTCACCTCTCAAATGTACCCCTGCTAAAAGGAATAAATTTCAAATCCACATTCTTAATACCTTTATCACATTCACCTCTCTAATGTCACCACTAATCGGAATTAGCCACAAATTCTTTCCATTTCATGATCCACTACCCAAACAGCAACACAATTATCTCTCTTATCTTACCTTTGAAAAGGGAATTATTCTGAAACTACGCTATATCCATCTATCACACCCTCTACTATAACGACTCAAAAGAACTAATATAAATTCTCTGTATATTCATGAAACACTACCCAAACAGTATCCATGATTCTTTTTCCACATTCACCTCTCTAATGTCCCCCTCTAAAAAGAAACTAGTTACAAATCCTAAACAGTTTTATTACAAATTATCTTGAAACTACACCATATCTCTTTATGACATTCACCTCTCTAAAATCCCCCTGCCAAAGGAAAAAAAAAAAAAAAAAAAATTTTAAACCCATATCCTCAATGACTATCACATTCACTCTCTAATGCCAACAGCAATGATGACAAGACATAACTGGATTCTTATCTTCTGTTAATGCCTCTGATGCAGTTGGTACTTACTCTCTCAGGCCCCACAAACTAAAGGCTTCCTGTCAACACTGCAATAAAACACAATCAGTAACTACTTAAATGATTCCATATTCTTACATCCTCTATCACATTTACCTCTTCAAACCCACCTCCTAAAAAACAAGTTGCATGTAACAACTCTTAGCATTTTATTTCTATAACTACCTAATGACACCTACTAAAAATAATTGTTATAAATTCGCATACTTATGAATCCTTACACAAACAGTACCCAGGATCCCTTTCTCACATTCACCTCTCTAATGTCCCCTTCTAATAAGGAACTAGTTTACATTTCCCAAACAGTATCACAATTACCTCTCTAATTCTACCTTCTAAAGGCAATTAGTTTTTATTTATACACTATCCTGAAACTACCCTACATTCATCCATCACACTCACCACCATAATGACACCTACCAAAAGTATTGCTATAAATTCTTAACATATCTATAAAACATCACCCAAACAGTATCCAAGATTCCTTCTCACATTCACCTCTCTAATACCCCCTCCTAAAAAGAAACTAGCTTCAAATTCTAAGCATTCATATTACACATTATCTTGAAACTATACTATATCTCTTTATGACATTCACCTCTCTAATATCCCCCTGCCAAAAGGAATACATATTAAATCAATATTCTCAATGCCTTTATCACATTCACAAGACATAACTGGATTCTTATCTTCTGTTAATGTCTCTGATGCTGCTGGTACCTACTCTCTAAGGCCCTACAAGCTAAAGGCTTCCTCATCAAAACTGCAAAAAAAAAAAAACACAATCAGCAACTACTTAAAAGATTTCATATTCTTATATCCTCTCATTATACATCATTCTATCACATTTATCTCTTAATAATAAAAAAAAAAAAAAAAGAAAGAACAACCTACACATTAAAAGGAATATCTTTATTCTAAAAGCATTCCATCTCCCCTATCCCATTCTAATGCCCCTCCTAAGCAGGAATTTTTTTTTTTTAAATCCCCGGCATTATTATGAGTTATTATCTTAATACCTCACGCATTCGCTTCTATAATATCGCCTCTTAAAAGGAACAAGTTTCAAATTCTTGGCATTTTCATGATGCATTATTCTGAAACTTTTCTAGATCCCACCACCACACTCACCTCACAAAAGTGAAATAATAAAATTCTTTAACATTCCCTCTGACGCCCTCATACACAATAAACCCTCTTACTCTGCTAAATATACTAAACTCACCCCTAAAACATTACTAAACGAATCCCAACTGCTTAAAGCTATCCACTCATCGCGTGGTCCCCACGAGGGCGCGAGCGATGCTATGACTCAAAACATTCTGAACAAGTTTCGCCATTTGTCTGTTTTGTCTCTCCTGTATTATATGTATCCACGCAAAAGGCTGGAGCATATTAAGAAAAAAAAAAAAAAAAAAAAATACATTTAATTAAAAAGAGAAAGAAAAAAAAAAAGGAAAAAATGGATAAAAATAATTTAAAAATTCTACAAAATTTAATTACACACTATTCTAAATCCGTCTATCACATTCACGACTTTAATGTCACCTACCAAAAAAGGAATAAATTACAATTTATTGCAATTCTATGCTTCATTATCCTGAAACAATCTTAAATCCAACTATCACGCCACCTTCTAAATAGCAACAAATTCCAAATTCTTAGGACTGTCTAATTCCATACCTTGAAACTATCCTGGATCCCTTTTTACATTCACCCCTATAACTCACCCTACTAAGTTTCAAATCGCTGGCACTTCTTTCATGATGCATTATACTGAAACTCTTCTTTTCTTCCTCTGAAACACCCCTCTAATGCCACCTTTTTAAACGAATAAACAAACAATTTCTAGCATCTTTATTATGCATTATCCCAAAACTATTCCTGATTCCTTTATTACATCCACCTTTTTAATGACACCTCTAATTGGAATTAATTACAAATTCTAAGCATTTTAATGATACATTACCCAAACTCTTTCCAAGTTCCCCTCTTTCTCTAATATTACATTCTAAAAAGGAATCAGCTACAAATTCTTAGCATTATTAATTATACATTATCTTGAAAGATTCGTCCATTACACTTATCACCACTATAACACCTACTAAAAGGAACTGCCACAAATCTCTAGCAATTTTATAAAACAATACACTAGAAGTATCCAAGATACACTTACCTTATAAAAGGATTAAATAACAAACTCTTAGCATCCCTCTATCACACTCACCTCTCTAATACCACACCCTAAAAAGAAAAGGCAAACAATTCTTAGCATCTTTATTATGCATTATCCTAAAACTATTTTTGATCCCTTTATCACATTCACCTCTCTAATGTCACCTCTAATAAGAATTAGTTGCAAATCCTTAGCATTTTAATGATAAATTACCCAAACTGTTTCCAAGCTCCCCTCTTTCTCAATATTACCTTCTAAAAAGGAATCAGCTACAAATTCTTAGCATTATTAATTATACATTATCTTGAAAGATTCGTCCATTACACTTATCACCACTATAACACCTACTAAAAGGAACTGCCACAAATCTCTAGCAATTTTATAAAACAATACACTAGAAGTATCCAAGATACACTTACCTTATAAAAGGATTAAATAACAAACTCTTAGCATCCCTCTATCACACTCACCTCTCTAATACCACACCCTAAAAAGAAAAGTCAAACAATTCTTAGCATCTTTATTATGCATTATCCTAAAACTATTCTTGATCCCTTTATCACATTCACCTCTCTAATGTCACCTCTAATAAGAATTAGTTGCAAATCCTTAGCATTTTAATGATAAATTACCCAAACTCTTTCCAAGTTCCCCTCTTTCTCTAATATTACATTCTAAAAAGGAATCAGCTACAAATTCTTAGCATTATTAATTATACATTATCTTGAAAGATTCGTCCATTACACTTATCACCACTATAACACCTACTAAAAGGAACTGCCACAAATCTCTAGCAATTTTATAAAACAATACACTAGAAGTATCCAAGATACACTTACCTTATAAAAGGATTAAATAACAAACTCTTAGCATCCCTCTATCACACTCACCTCTCTAATACCACACCCTAAAAAGAAAAGGCAAACAATTCTTAGCATCTTTATTATGCATTATCCTAAAACTATTTTTGATCCCTTTATCACATTCACCTCTCTAATGTCACCTCTAATAAGAATTAGTTGCAAATCCTTAGCATTTTAATGATAAATTACCCAAACTGTTTCCAAGCTCCCCTCTTTCTCAATATTACCTTCTAAAAAGGAATCAGCTACAAATTCTTAGCATTATTAATTATACATTATCTTGAAAGATTCGTCCACTACACTGATCACCACTATAACACCTACTAAAAGGAACTGCCACAAATCTTTAGCAATTTTATAAAACAATAAGCTAAAAGCATCCAAGATACCTACCTTATAAAAGGATTAAATAACAAACCCTTAGCATCCCTCTATCACATTCACCTCTCTAATACCACATCCTAAAAAGAATAAGCAAACAATTCTTAGCATCTTTATTATACATTATCCTAAAACTATTTTTGATCCCTTCATCACATTCACCTCTCTAATGTCACCTCTAATTAGAATTAGTTGCAAAACCCTAGCATTTTTTTTTGATACATTGCCCTAAAATATCCCAAGATCCCTTTTTAATATTCACAACTTTAATGTTACCCTCTAAAAGGAAATTAGTTACAAATCCTTAACATTTTTATTTATACATTATTCTGAAACAACCCTATATTCATCCACCACATACAAGGAATTGGCTTCAATTCTTAGCATATTACCCAAACAGTAAACAAGATCATTTATTCACATTCACCTCTCTAATGTCCCCTTCTAAAATGAATGAGTTACAAATTCTAAGCATTTTATTACACATTATCTTGCAACTATACCATATCTCTTTATGACATTCACCTCTCAAAAGTACCCCTCTAAAAAGAAACTAGTTACAAATCCTAAACAGTTTTATTACAAATTATCTTGAAACTACACCATATCTCATTATGACATTCACCTCTCTTATGCCACATTTCAAAAAACATAAGCAAAAATTCTTAGCATCTTTATTATGCAATATCCTAAAACTATTTTGATCCCCTTATCACATTCACCTCCCTAATGTCACCTTTAATTAGAATTACTTGCAAAACCCTAGCATTTGTTTTTTTTTTTTTTTTTTGATACATACCCTAAAAGTTCCCAAGATCCCTTTTTAATATTTACAACTTTAACGTTACCCTCTAAAAAGGATTTAGATACATATCCTTAGCATTTTTACTTATACATTATTCTGAAACTACCCTAAATGCATCCACCACATACAAGGAATTGGCTTCAATCCTTAGCATATTACCCAAACAGTAAACAAGATCATTCTTTCACATTCACCTCTCTAATGTCCTCTTCTAAAATGAATGAGTTACAAATTCTAAGCATTTTATTACACATTATCTTGCAACTATACCATATCTCTTTATGACATTCACCTCTCAAAAGTACCCCTCTAAAAAGAAACTAGTTACAAATCCCAAACAGTTTTATTACAAATTATCTTGAAACTACACCATATCTCATAATGACATTCACCTCTCTTATGCCACATTTCAAAAAACATAACCAAAAATTATTAGCATCTTTATTATACAATATCCTAAAACTATTTTTATCCCCTTATCACATTCACCTCTCTAATGTCACCTCTAATTAGAATCAGTTGCAAAACCCTAGCATCCTTTTTTAATACATCACCCTAAAAGTTCCCAAGATCCCTTTTTAATATTTACAACTTTAATGTTACCCTCTAAAAAGGAATTAGATACAAATCCTTAGCATTTTTATTTATACATTATTCTGAAACTACCCTATATTCATCCACCACATACAAGGAATTGGCTTCAATTCTTAGCATTTTACCCAAACAGTAAACAAGATCATTTTTTCACATTCACCTCTCTAATGTCCCCTTCTAAAATGAATGAGTTACAAATTCTAAGCATTTTATTACACATTACCTTGCAACTATACCATATCTCTTTATGACATTCACCTCTCAAATGTACCCCTGCTAAAAGGAATAAATTTCAAATCCACATTCTTAATACCTTTATCACATTCACCTCTCTAATGTCACCACTAATCGGAATTAGCCACAAATTCTTTCCATTTCATGATCCACTACCCAAACAGCAACACAATTATCTCTCTTATCTTACCTTTGAAAAGGGAATTATTCTGAAACTACGCTATATCCATCTATCACACCCTCTACTATAACGACTCAAAAGAACTAATATAAATTCTCTGTATATTCATGAAACACTACCCAAACAGTATCCATGATTCTTTTTCCACATTCACCTCTCTAATGTCCCCCTCTAAAAAGAAACTAGTTACAAATCCTAAACAGTTTTATTACAAATTATCTTGAAACTACACCATATCTCTTTATGACATTCACCTCTCTAAAATCCCCCTGCCAAAGGAAAAAAAAAAAAAAAAAAAATTTTAAACCCATATCCTCAATGACTATCACATTCACTCTCTAATGCCAACAGCAATGATGACAAGACATAACTGGATTCTTATCTTCTGTTAATGCCTCTGATGCAGTTGGTACTTACTCTCTCAGGCCCCACAAACTAAAGGCTTCCTGTCAACACTGCAATAAAACACAATCAGTAACTACTTAAATGATTCCATATTCTTACATCCTCTATCACATTTACCTCTTCAAACCCACCTCCTAAAAAACAAGTTGCATGTAACAACTCTTAGCATTTTATTTCTATAACTACCTAATGACACCTACTAAAAATAATTGTTATAAATTCGCATACTTATGAATCCTTACACAAACAGTACCCAGGATCCCTTTCTCACATTCACCTCTCTAATGTCCCCTTCTAATAAGGAACTAGTTTACATTTCCCAAACAGTATCACAATTACCTCTCTAATTCTACCTTCTAAAGGCAATTAGTTTTTATTTATACACTATCCTGAAACTACCCTACATTCATCCATCACACTCACCACCATAATGACACCTACCAAAAGTATTGCTATAAATTCTTAACATATCTATAAAACATCACCCAAACAGTATCCAAGATTCCTTCTCACATTCACCTCTCTAATACCCCCTCCTAAAAAGAAACTAGCTTCAAATTCTAAGCATTCATATTACACATTATCTTGAAACTATACTATATCTCTTTATGACATTCACCTCTCTAATATCCCCCTGCCAAAAGGAATACATATTAAATCAATATTCTCAATGCCTTTATCACATTCACAAGACATAACTGGATTCTTATCTTCTGTTAATGTCTCTGATGCTGCTGGTACCTACTCTCTAAGGCCCTACAAGCTAAAGGCTTCCTCATCAAAACTGCAAAAAAAAAAAAACACAATCAGCAACTACTTAAAAGATTTCATATTCTTATATCCTCTCATTATACATCATTCTATCACATTTATCTCTTAATAATAAAAAAAAAAAAAAAAGAAAGAACAACCTACACATTAAAAGGAATATCTTTATTCTAAAAGCATTCCATCTCCCCTATCCCATTCTAATGCCCCTCCTAAGCAGGAATTTTTTTTTTAAATCCCCGGCATTATTATGAGTTATTATCTTAATACCTCACGCATTCGCTTCTATAATATCGCCTCTTAAAAGGAACAAGTTTCAAATTCTTGGCATTTTCATGATGCATTATTCTGAAACTTTTCTAGATCCCACCACCACACTCACCTCACAAAAGTGAAATAATAAAATTCTTTAACATTCCCTCTGACGCCCTCATACACAATAAACCCTCTTACTCTGCTAAATATACTAAACTCACCCCTAAAACATTACTAAACGAATCCCAACTGCTTAAAGCTATCCACTCATCGCGTGGTCCCCACGAGGGCGCGAGCGATGCTATGACTCAAAACATTCTGAACAAGTTTCGCCATTTGTCTGTTTTGTCTCTCCTGTATTATATGTATCCACGCAAAAGGCTGGAGCATATTAAGAAAAAAAAAAAAAAAAAAAAAAACACCTTGAAGATAGATTTAAACCGTTTCTCTTGAATACCCCCAGCGAACGTCTAGATATTACTGGCCAGCTTTCTGTACCAATTCAGAATGTCTCACATTCTCCAAGATTCCGTCCGGTCACTCTTTCTGAAATTAGGACCCAAATAAAGGGTCTTGAAAATAACAAAACACCAGGCCTTGACAATATAGACAACAGAGTCATTAAATGTCTTCCAGAATCTGCCCTTCTCTACCTAATCCTAATATTTAATAATGTTCTCCGTCTTGGTCACTTTCCACAGCAATGGAAAATGGCTATAGTCACAATGATCCCCAAACCTCAAAAACCCACTGATCAGCTTGCATCCTACAGGCCTATCAGCCTGTTATCAGGTCTTTCCAAAATCCTGGAACGTGTTCTCCTTACCCGAATGTTTGAATCAACTGATTTCACCAACTTTATTCCTAATCATCAGTTTGGATTCCGCTATCAACACAGTACTGATCAACAGCTAGCTCGCGTTACTCAATTTATACTAAAAGCTTACGAAAAGAACCATTACTGCTCAGCAGTCTTCTTAGACATTCAAGAAGCCTTTGACCGAGTGTGGCATCCAGGTCTTCTCCTCAAGCTTAGACCCATTTTACCATCGACTTTATATGCTGTAATTTCTACCTATTTGTCTGACCGAACCTTTATGGTTGAATCCCACAAAGGTGCCAGGTCTACTCCTAAGAGTATTGCGGGTGGTGTCCCTCAAGGCAGTGTCCTTGGCCCTATCCTTTACACTGTCTACACTGCTGACCTCCCAACCCCTGAAAACATCCTCCTTAATGCCCCCTATAATTCTGAGGCTCTCGTGGCTACATATGCTGATGACACCGTTGTCATGTCAGCTGCTGAAACTCCTGTTACTGCCATCCGTCAAGTTGATTTAATCCTTGAAGCGCTAACTACCTGGACCAATAAATGGTGTATTAAAATTAATGCTAACAAAACAGCTCATGTGCTTTTTACCCTTCGCAATATTAATGAACTTGGTTTTCCCAGATTTTCACCGAAGCTTATGGGCCAGACTGTTGCCACTGTTGACTATCACCCCTACCTTGGGGTGAAGCTAGACAGCAAACTAAACTTCTGCGTTCACATGAGGGAGCTAGTAAGCAAACTGAAAAATCGCCGATCACAGCTCAACTGGCTGATAAACAGAAATAGCAAACTGCCGACTGAATGCAAGTTTCTACTATATAAACAACTCATTGCCCCTGTGTGGCAATATGCCCTTCCTATCTGGGGATCTCTCTCCAGCCAAACGCAAATTGATCGAGTTACTGTCTTCCAAGATGTCACCCTCAGGATCATTGCTAACGTTCGATCCCCGCATTCAACTTCCATTCTACATCGGAACTACAAGATTAGCACATTCTCAGAAGCCTACAACAAGCACTCTGCCAGGCTTGCTCAAAGATTATGCCATCACTTCAATCCGGAAGCCAGAAGACTTATATACGCCCCTTACATTCCTTTTCGTTTAGCAGCTAGCCGCCAAAGATATCTTCAGCAATATGATACCTATTTCAGACCTCTGCAGCAATTCACCAATCCTGTTCCCATAGTAAGGAGAAACCTACCGCCTTCACCTGGACTCCAAGAACTCGTTAACAGAAGAGAAGCCATAATGCAAAGGATGAATGAACTCCGATCGAGGCTTCCATATAATCCCGACTCGACTGTGCGTACCTTTAGGCTTCGCTTTCCCATGTCTGCTGAACAGATGACTGATATCACCCGAGATCTTAATTTGCTAAGCCATGAACTACAGGAAACTGAGCGTCAAATTGCCCTTACTAGGCAACAATCTGATCAACAGCTAATCCCGCTTCCCCAACCAAATCAGGATCTATCCCATTCTCTGCCTGATATACAACTTAACACTCTACCTCCTACAGCTATTGTCTCGTCAAGGCCTAGCTTCTTTGCTCTTCATGGCAGAAGGGAAAACTTATTGCAAAGAATTGGCGAAGTGCGGGCTGCACTCCCCTTCGACCCGGATTCCACAGAAGCCTCTTTCGTGCTTCGCTTCCCAATAAGTGCCACACGTATGACTCACATTAATCGTCATCTCAACCATTTGAACAACGAACTACGAGAATTGGATCAACGTATTGCTGCTGCTTTTCCTAGGCAAAGGCTTAGTCCTCAGCCGCAGTCTCCTGCACCTCGGAATCCAAATTTAGTCCAGTATTTGAGTAGTGATGAAAGTGACTAACTCACACTATAAAATTGATCTTGCCTTGTCTGCTTTTCAATCACACCTTCAACGCTTTATCTAAAGTCTGTTGTCGACTCTTATCCGTGTTATCCTATAATGAGTTATTGCTTGCTCTATTATTTTCTCATCTCTAAGTTTTCCCAATATAATCTAACTAAATTTGTTCTACTTTACTTTGATTTTTAATAAGCTCCACTTTCATTTCTTGATCTGATTGGGTTTTCCTGGGTTTTCCCAATCCTTGCAGCAAATGCTGGATCAAAAGTAGACCCTTACCCCCAGATAAGTTTTATTTGATGTTCATTATATTCTAAATTATACCTCTAGCTATTCTTTAATTGAATAAAATTTGGCTCTAAATTAATTAACTAATATAATAAAATTATGTGTCTTATTTTCTTTTAACATTTTGGGACGAAAACCTTCTCTTTTATTATGATCGGCCTGGCCATAGCACTTCGTCTTCTCTTAAACTTTTGAACCCCTAATGACTGGACTTACTTAAAATCTTTACCGTACCTGTCGCTAGAAAGTATAGCGAAATGTAGCTTTTTGAACGCATTAGCAGATACTGTATTTCCTTTATCACAGCACTTTGTCCATTTTCTTATTTGTGGTAGCTTGTATATTCACTTCTTTTATATGACCACTCTTGAACTATTTTATCTATTATTATAGCCCTAATAACGTATTACTAGACGCTTTAGATTGATCAGCCTGCTTGCGCTTGCCCTATTCTGTCTGCTAAAATCTAGTTTATGCTGTCTATCCTAAACCTTTCCTTATAGTGCGAGTCTTTAATTTGTAAAACACTCTATCTGCTATCTAGTAGTTTGACAATTATAAATAACTTGTTGGCCACTTCCTAATTGCATAAGTCCTATCGATTAGTGCGCGTGTGTGCATAAACATTATCCGACCACTTCATTTTTACTTGAATATATTTAATTTAATTTTTATCTTTTATAGCATTATCTCATACTAATTATCTTTTCAGCTCTGTTTTATCCCTGGTTGACACCTGAATGATCTATGTCTCTTATTATTATTGTACTTTTATCTTTTCAGCCTATTTTTATTTCTTGATCTGTTTGGGTTTTCCTGGGTTTTCCCAAATCCTCGCAGCAAATGCTGGATCAATTGTTAAATCTCACCCCCAGGCTTGTTCTAACTTTAATGCTCATCACATTCCAAATTGCTCCCTATATATTTTTTATATTTTATATTTCATATTTTATATTTTATATTTTATATGACATGTACTGTCATGGCAATTGGGCCCTTCATCAAGGAGTCTATTGACTTTTCCGTCCAAGCTTACTTTAGGTAACTGGCTTATTTGAATGCCGGGAGCCCTGTCTTAATAATGACATGTGCTGTCTTGGCAAATAAGCCCTTTGTCAAGAAGTCTATTGACTTTTCCGTCCAAACTTACTTTAGGTAACTGGCTTATTTGAATGCCGGGAGCCCTGTCTTAAATACATGTGCTGTCATGGCAATTAGGCCCTTCATCAAGGAGTCTATTGACTTTTCCGTCCAAACTTACTTTAGGTAACTGGCTTATTTGAATGCCGGGAGCCCTGTCTTAAATACATGTGCTGTCATGGCAAATAGGCCCTTCATCAAGAAGTCTATTGACTTTTCCATCCAAACTTACTTTAGGTAACTGGCTTATTTGAATGCCGGGAGCCCTGTCTTAAATACATGTGCTGTCATGGCAAATAGGCCCTTCATCAAGAAGTCTATTGACTTTTCCATCCAAACTTACTTTAGGTAACTGGCTTATTTGAATGCCGGGAGCCCTGTCTTAAATACATGTGCTGTCATGGCAAATAGGCCCTTCATCAAGAAGTCTATTGACTTTTCCATCCAAACTTACTTTAGGTAACTGGCTTATTTGAATGCCGGGAGCCCCGTCTTAAATACATGTGCTGTCATGGCAAATAGGCCCTTCATCAAGAAGTCTATTGACTTTTCCATCCAAACTTACTTTAGGTAACTGGCTTATTTGAATGCCGGGAGCCCTGTCTTAAATACATGTGCTGTCGTGGCAAATAGGCCCTTCATCAAGAAGTCTATTGACTTTTCCATCCAAACTTACTTTAGGTAACTGGCTTATTTGAATGCCGGGAGCCCTGTCTTGAATACATGTGCTGTCGTGGCAAATAGGCCCTCCATCAAGAAGTCTATTGACTTTTCCATCCAAACTTACTTTAGGTAACTGGCTTATTTGAATACCGGGAGCCCTGTCTTGAATACATGTGCTGTCATGGCAAATAGGCCCTTCATCAAGAAGTCTATTGACTTTTCCGTCCAAACTTACTTTAGGTAACTGTACAAACATAAACTAATTAAAGAAAGATTTGTACAAAGTGCTATCACCACCAAAGAGTCTTATGACTTACCGTAACCTACGACAGACAATGTTATTGTTTGTACAAATCAAATGAAAGGCAATGCCTTACATATACTAACACAATGTAAACTCCTCGACACCTTATGCATTGCGTGGACCCCACCGTGGGCGCAAGCGATGTACTGATTCAATAATATACCGCTTTATGGTACGCCTGTTGGTATATTATTGTCTCGCCTCTGTCATATGTGGTATTGCATCAGGCTATCACATATTATTAAAAAAAAAAAAAAAAAAAAAAATAATCTTATAAATAGAAAACTAGTAATCCTTCAAAGAATAGCTGAACTTCGCTCTAGACTCCCATTTGACCCAGATACTACCGCACGCTCCTTTAGACTTCGCTTCCAAATATCTGCAGAACAAATTAATGATATCACAAGAGAACTCCGTTCTCTTAATAGTGAACTTCAAATCACTGAACGACTAATTACAACCATGCATCTACAATCCAACTCAACTCCACAACCAGCTCCACACACACAACCACATCCCAATACGGAAGCAAATATATCAAATGCAACTACCTTTTTCTCTCAACCAAATCAACGAAATCTTATCCCAACACCCACAACTGTACCAAATACAGTAAGAAGACGTAGTTTATATGAACTATCCCAAAGAAGAGCAAACCTGCTCCTAAGAATAGGAGAACTTCAAGCTGCACTTCCTTATGACCCTGACACCACCGAAACGACCTTCACTCTCCGCTTCCCATCCACTGCCGCCCGAATGACTCACATCAACAGAAACATTCGTCAATTAAACAGCGAACTTATCGAAACAAACCGACTAATAAACATCACTTCTTCGAACTCCAACTCTAACCATCTCCCTCAACCTGCTACTCAACCAAATCCCCATCCAACACAAAACTCATATAATCCCCAACATAATACAATACCGTCATCATTACCACATTAAAAACAACTCAATTGCACTCACCATATTTGAAACTAAATCAAAAATTCAACCCCTCTATTAATTTCCACTTATTCAATTCAAAAATTCAAAAATTCATAAATAATTTATCCACATACGCAATTTAACAACTTTCAAACTCTACCTTTATTTACTACATAAATAACTAACAAAATTAATAATGAATAAACCCAATCAAAAATCTCTACCCTGTAAATAAATACTCATTTAATACTCCAATTTTAAATCCTTCCCTCGTTGACAATAACAAATAAAATAAACTTAAAACAAACAAATATTAGACTACCAAACTCAACCTTACTCCAAAAATTAATTTACCAAATATTTAAATAAACAAATATCAGCTCAATTGACATACCCTACTTCCCTCCAAATACACCCTGCGACAATAAAAAACCTAACAAGCTTTGACTTGGTGTCACTTGGACCACTTGAATGTACACACGTACGTCAACGCCCAACCAGCATACAGCATAAAGCATAAAACTTGAACTAAGATAGTAGCAACAAATAAACTCAATCAAAACATTACACTCCTCTACTTCATATTTTCCTCATTATTAAATTATTAAACTATTAAACCTAAAATTAAACCTAAAACCTAAAATTATTAAACTTTTAACTTCATAACATCACAATATCAATAGTCTAAAGTATTTGCAAACTAAAATTTCAAGAAACACACCACAAATAAATACTTACCTATAAACCACTCCAAAGTATATATAATAATTCTACTTTATACGCACTTCAACCCATAAATTTGAAATAAAACAATTAAATACAATTTTATCTCAATTTATTCCACATTCATCAATTTATTATTTATTATTCATATAAACACAAATACATACTACAAAACTAAAATTAAAAACACTATTTAATTATTAAACCATTAAACCTAAATTTATTAAACTTTTAAACTTCATAACATCACAATATCAATAATCTAAAGTATTTGCAAACTAAAATTTCAATAAACACACCACAAATAAATACTTACCTATAAACCACTCCAAAGTATATATAATAATTCTACTTTATACGCACTTCAACCCATAAAATTGAAATAAAACAATTAAAAACAATTAAATACAATTTTATCCCAATTTATTCCACATTCATCAATTTATTAATCATATAAACACAAATACATACTACAAAACTAAAATTAAAAACAATAGATTTAATACCTTCTTTCGTACTTTCTCCAATTTCTCCAATTTGTAGATTTACACAAATACAACAAAAAATCAGGTATCATATACCTTTACTCCATCTATAACTCCTCTCTTGAACTAGTTCCTATTGAATACCTACCTAATAATTCCCCCATATCATTGTCCTAACAAAAATAGAAATTCAAACCTAGTCTCTACATCCTCCAATCCAAATATTATTTATTAAATACACGAATAGATCAAAGAAAGCCTACCTATATAAATTATAAATAATAACTAAACTTACTCCTATCACCAAATAAACCTTCACTCCATATGTTTCAAATCAAAACTTATCAAATTAATTAAATATTTGACCTACATATAACAAGCATTAGCTTGGTGTCGCTTGGACCACTTGAATGTACTTACTTAGTACATCAACGCCCAAGCAGAATGGGAATGAGCTTTACCTAAACTCTTCCTGGCTTCATGTGTTATTGCGAGAGGCAGTCTCATGCAACCAGGGCGAAGAGGCTGCTATCATATTGAAATCCAGGAGCCCTGTCCTTAACAAGACATGAGCAGCCAAGGCAATGTGAACCCCTCAACAAAAGGCGAACTCATTCTTATTTCCATACTTCTCTCCTCAAATATACCCTACACATTCCCTAATCATATATTTAATACAAATGATATTAAACACCAAATTTATACCATATTCTAAGCTTCAATAAAAAATTGTAAATAAAAAATTGTATGTAATCACACATAGTGAATATATAAACATACAAGACAAACCTCTTAAAACAACCCGTCCAATCGCCACGTGGTCCCCATTGAGGGCGCTTGTGGTTAGTCAACAGCAATTAGGCCATCCAAAAGGCAGTTTTTGCTCCCCAGTTTTTATATGTGACTATGCATAAGGCACTCACATATTATAAAAAAAAAAAAAAAAAAAAATATAATCAAATAAAGCAATATCAATAAACAAAGTAAATGACTTAAATATAACAAGCAGTGGCTTGGTGTCGCTTGGACCACTTGAATGCACCTACTTAGTACATCAACGCCCAAGCAGAATGGGAATGAGCTTTGCCTAGACTCCTCCTGGCTTCATGTGCTACTGCAAGAGGCAGTCTCATGCGACCAGGGCGAAGAGGGTGCCATCATATTGTATTCCAGGAGCCCTGTCCTTAACAAGACATGAGCAGCCAAGGCAATGTGAACCCCTCAATAAAGAGCGAACTCATTCTTGTTTCCATACTTCTCTCCTCAAATATACCCTACACATCCCCCTATCAAATGCTAAATACAACGGCTAATAAATACCAAATTTAAATATTTAAACATTTTAAACACACAAATTCTTATACACATAACACAAAAATAACTATCCAAATTTAATCAAATAAAACAATATCAATAAATAAAGCATATGACCTGCATAAAACAAGCACTGCTTGGTGTCACTTGGACCACTTGAATGCACTTAAATAGTCCATCAACGCCCAAGCAAAATAAGAATGAGCTTTGCCTAGACTCTTCCTGGCTTCATGTGTTATTGCGAGAGGCAGTCTCATGCGACCAGGGTGAGGAGGGTGCTATCATATTGAAATCCAGGAGCCCTGTCTTTGACACAGACATGAGCAGCCAAGGCAATGTGAACCCCTCAACAAAAGGCATACTCATTCTTGTTTCCATACTTCTCTCCTCAAATATACCCTACACATCCCCTAATCATATATTTAATACAAATGATATTAAACTCCAAATTTATACCACATACTAAGCTTCAATGAAAATTGTATGTAATCACACATAGTGAATATATAAACATACAAGACAAACCTCTTAAAACAACCCGTCCAATCGCCACGTGGTCCCCATTGAGGGCGCTTGTGGTTAGTCAACAGCAATTAGGCCATCCAAAAGGCAGTTCTTGCTCCCCAGTTTTTATATGTGACAATGCATAAGGCACTCACATATTATAAAAAAAAAAAAAAAAAACATAAATAACTAACAAAATTAATAATGAATAAACCCAATCAAAAATCTCTACCCTGTAAATAAATACTCATTTAATACTCCAATTTTAAATCCTTCCCTCGTTGACAATAACAAATAAAATAAACTTAAAACAAACAAATATTAGACTACCAAACTCAACCTTACTCCAAAAATTAATTTACCAAATATTTAAATAAACAAATATCAGCTCAATTGACATACCCTACTTCCCTCCAAATACACCCTGCGACAATAAAAAACCTAACAAGCTTTGACTTGGTGTCACTTGGACCACTTGAATGTACACACGTACGTCAACGCCCAACCAGCATACAGCATAAAGCATAAAACTTGAACTAAGATAGTAGCAACAAATAAACTCAATCAAAACATTACACTCCTCTACTTCATATTTTCCTCATTATTAAATTATTAAACTATTAAACCTAAAATTAAACCTAAAACCTAAAATTATTAAACTTTTAACTTCATAACATCACAATATCAATAGTCTAAAGTATTTGCAAACTAAAATTTCAAGAAACACACCACAAATAAATACTTACCTATAAACCACTCCAAAGTATATATAATAATTCTACTTTATACGCACTTCAACCCATAAATTTGAAATAAAACAATTAAATACAATTTTATCTCAATTTATTCCACATTCATCAATTTATTATTTATTATTCATATAAACACAAATACATACTACAAAACTAAAATTAAAAACACTATTTAATTATTAAACCATTAAACCTAAATTTATTAAACTTTTAAACTTCATAACATCACAATATCAATAATCTAAAGTATTTGCAAACTAAAATTTCAATAAACACACCACAAATAAATACTTACCTATAAACCACTCCAAAGTATATATAATAATTCTACTTTATACGCACTTCAACCCATAAAATTGAAATAAAACAATTAAAAACAATTAAATACAATTTTATCCCAATTTATTCCACATTCATCAATTTATTAATCATATAAACACAAATACATACTACAAAACTAAAATTAAAAACAATAGATTTAATACCTTCTTTCGTACTTTCTCCAATTTCTCCAATTTGTAGATTTACACAAATACAACAAAAAATCAGGTATCATATACCTTTACTCCATCTATAACTCCTCTCTTGAACTAGTTCCTATTGAATACCTACCTAATAATTCCCCCATATCATTGTCCTAACAAAAATAGAAATTCAAACCTAGTCTCTACATCCTCCAATCCAAATATTATTTATTAAATACACGAATAGATCAAAGAAAGCCTACCTATATAAATTATAAATAATAACTAAACTTACTCCTATCACCAAATAAACCTTCACTCCATATGTTTCAAATCAAAACTTATCAAATTAATTAAATATTTGACCTACATATAACAAGCATTAGCTTGGTGTCGCTTGGACCACTTGAATGTACTTACTTAGTACATCAACGCCCAAGCAGAATGGGAATGAGCTTTACCTAAACTCTTCCTGGCTTCATGTGTTATTGCGAGAGGCAGTCTCATGCAACCAGGGCGAAGAGGCTGCTATCATATTGAAATCCAGGAGCCCTGTCCTTAACAAGACATGAGCAGCCAAGGCAATGTGAACCCCTCAACAAAAGGCGAACTCATTCTTATTTCCATACTTCTCTCCTCAAATATACCCTACACATTCCCTAATCATATATTTAATACAAATGATATTAAACACCAAATTTATACCATATTCTAAGCTTCAATAAAAAATTGTAAATAAAAAATTGTATGTAATCACACATAGTGAATATATAAACATACAAGACAAACCTCTTAAAACAACCCGTCCAATCGCCACGTGGTCCCCATTGAGGGCGCTTGTGGTTAGTCAACAGCAATTAGGCCATCCAAAAGGCAGTTTTTGCTCCCCAGTTTTTATATGTGACTATGCATAAGGCACTCACATATTATAAAAAAAAAAAAAAAAAAAAAAAAAAAAAAAAACAAGGATAAAGACATACAAGTGGCCCGCGCCGGGGAAAGCAGCATAACAACTGATACTGGAATGAATGATAGCGTCTCTAGCGTCTCTGACACTATAGAGAATGAAACCATATCTATTTACTCGGACGATTCCCTGGATATAGAAGAAAAGGAAATAATTGTCAACACAAAGAACGACGTAAAAATAAAAATAAAAAATGAAAATGAAAATAAAATTAAAGAACTTTTTGAGGAAGAACCAGAGAAAAAAAAGGAAAAGAAACAAGCCAGAGCTAAACCTGCTTCCACTCCAGTAAAAAGGGACCCGGCGACCCTAGGAAAGAGATATCCTGACCAAAGCTCCAGTACCCAAGCTCAATTGCGTCAAAGCACCCAACTAGCCAAGGGACTTGGAGATGATTCCAAGGCCAAAAGAGTCAAGTTGGAGAACATCCCAACTCACACCGATAGTGTAAGGAAAGGTGAACAGATAAAACAAGAAAATAACAACAATCACATAGATAAAGAAAATAGACCAACCAACTCCAAAAAAATAAAAGAAAATACACTAAGAAAAATTAACAACGACAAAGATAATGGAAAAAACAAAGACACCCAAGCGGCGCACACTGAGGAGAGCAGCATAATGAATGAAGCCGGAATGAATGCTAACAGCATAATAGTCGAGAGTGATGAAACCATATCTATTGATTCAGATGGCACTCCGGAAACGGAAGAAATGCAAATAATTGTTCACCACAACTCACCAAATCCAGTTCTTATTATAGAAAAAGCTATAAAACTGGTTGGACGCAGCACATTCACGACTAAAATAATCAATAACAGATCCATAGCTTTCCTGACCAAAAACAGCAAAACACTCGCTGATATCGAAATGCTGTTCAACAATAATAACGAATACAGCATCACAAAGAAAAATGACTCACTAAAGCCAAATTTAAAGTTTAAAATCACGGGACTCCATGCCTCCCTCTGCACTGACTGGATACACAATGAACTTATAAACTCAGGATTCAGACCAATTAGTGTCACCAACATCACCGGCAACATCACCAACACACCCACCAATTCATTTAAGGTGGAGCTACAACCAACTGAAGAAAATGCTATGATCATCAAACTCACGTCTTTGAGTACCATCCAGATCAAAATTACGCAAATGCAGCCGCCTAGCAAAATCTATCAATGCTACCGATGCCAAAAATTTGATCACCATGTAAGCAACTGTACGCACAATGGATTTGTCTGTTTCAAATGCGCAGGCCCACACTCTCATAAGCAGTGTACCAAACCCAGCTCTGTACCGGGCAAATGCATTAACTGCATGGGGGACCATATAGCGTCTTACCACCTATGCCCTGCTTACATACAAGCTGCAAACGGACGGGCACAAACAAGCTCAACTATGCGCGCAGAACGTGCACTACACTCGCTCGGATGGACCAATGAACCGATGTTTAACCAAACAAACACACAAAACCACCCATATGAAAGAGCTTCGTGGCCCACCACTAGGCGATACGGACCGGATCCCAGACAGATCCCCTTCTCCACTTACTCCAACAGATATCAACCATATTAACCAATCCAGCCACAATAATCTACAACTACAAAAACAACAAGCTCCTGATTACTGCTGCCAGCCAAATTCTCGTGCCTGTACCCTACTCTTGGCTATGGATGGTACTGCGGCTATCATCTATACTTTGCTGCGGGACGACAACGAATGAATCACAACATCTATTGCCCACCAAATACACCATCAATAAAAAATAACAACAATTAATCTATAACTGGATATTTTAAGTCAGATCTCTGAAAAGTATTGAATTCTCAACTTTTGCCTAATTTTAGTTTACCCATTACTTTATAATTAATTAATAAGTTTAACTATTCTCAATTTTGTCCCTAATATTAAAACTACTCACTGAATTTTTGATAAAAACAAACATTAATTTTGAAAATTGTTTAGATTGAATTTTAAAAATGAAAGAAAACTAAAGGAAAAACCCCTTTTAATTTTACTTATATTTTGCCTAACTTTAGTTTACTCATTGCTTTATAATTAATTAATATGCTTAAACTATTATTTTTAATTTTGTCCTTAACTTTTAAAACATCTTACTGAAAATCTGATATAAACAAACATTGATTTTGAAAACTGTTTAGCTATATTTTGAGAAAAGGGAAAACCCCTATTAATATTTAAGTAACTAATACTTGCTATATGAAACAAGGTATTTTACCAATTATTTTTCTTTTACATTAATCTTAATAAAAATGGATTTATACCTATCTGATTTAATATCTTGTCGTTGTTGTTATTTATATGCGAATATCATCTTCAACAGAACTTTTTTATGAAACAGTAAAGTTATATTTTGGTTATATCCTAAATCATAGCACTTTTCTTTGTTTCTCTCCTTCATAACTGTCCAAAATTCTCCAAATACAGGCTCAATATCTTACGCAACCTACCCCAAAATAAAGCCCAATACATAATGCCAAGCGGAAACCAAACCAATAACCTTAGGATCATCTCCTGGAATGCTGCTGGGTTGCTCAACAAGCTCACGGAGCTCGAGTCATACATCCACCAACATGATATCGACGTTGTCATGGTCTCGGAAACCCATCTTACGAACTCAGACTGTATTAATATCAAAGGATTCCATATTTACGCTGCCAATCACCCTTCAAATAACAGACGAGGAGGATCTGCCTTAATTATCAACCAAAAAATTGAACACATTGCTCTACCAACTATTATCACTCTTGCCATACAATGTTCCCCTATTATCGTAATACTCTCTGATCAGCCACGTTTAAACCTCGTTGCCATATACAGCCCTCCAACACCAACAATACCATTAACAACTGAAATCTACAAACACATATTTGATAGCTTCAAGCCACGATTCCTACTTGCTGGTGACTGGAATGCCAAACATCGCTGGTGGGGAAACACCCGTGCCTGTAATCGAGGCAATGCATTAATCTCATGCATAAGATCTCAAAACTACAATGTTTTAGCCACTGGCTCTCCCACTCATTTTCCACGCTACCAAAATAATAGACCTTCTGCTATTGACTTTGCAATATACTTTGGCATCCAAGATGACCTCCTCCAAATTCAATCCTCACTTGACCTTGGCTCTGACCACCTCCCATTGCTAATCAACCTCTCAAACAAACCAAATATTATCCCATTTATCAAACCAATTCTATCTGCTAATGCTAATATCAAAAAATTTCAATTATGGCTTAACCAAAATATACATCTCAATACAGAAATCTCCTCTGGAGAAGATGTTGAAGATGCAGTCGATATACTTACAAGAAACATACACCAAGCTGCCACCTTTGCCTCAAACAATTCTAACCACCTACCACCAAATAGTAGATTCCGAATTCACTACACCCCCAATCGACGCATTCAAAATATGCTCATAGTTAAACGCTACTACAAATACAATCACCTTGTCCGTCGCAACCAAGACGCCAGAAGACTCCACAGAATAGTATCAAAGAGACTCAAAAAAGCACTTGAAGCCAATAAAGCAAGAAGATTAGATAGAACACTTCAAGCCATTGATCCCAAAGACAGATATAGTTTGCAAAAACTATGGAAATTTACCAAACAAATAAAAAGGCAACCCACTCCCAACCTTCCAATAAGACGACACATTGCTACCGAAGATAGCTCCAATCCCAGTTCCAATAACCAAATTTGGTGCAAAACCCCAATTGAAAAGGCTGAAGCATTTGCGCTTCATCTAGAACAAAGATTCAAACCCATCTTCTTAAACACCCTTAATGAACGCAATGAAATTGAAAACCTACTTAACAACCATATCTCTGCACAACCACCAAATAACTCTCCTAGTTTTCGGCCAATAACTCTCCCTGAAATCAAAGATCAAATAAAGAAACTTGAAAATAATAAGTCACCAGGACTTGATAATATCGACAATAGAACAATCAAATGTCTTCCAGATTCCGCCTTGTTATACCTAATACTAATATTCAATAATGCAATAAGACTAGGCCATTTTCCGCAACAATGGAAAATGGCAGTAGTCACAATGATTCCCAAACCATCTAAACCCACAGATCAACTCTCCTCTTACAGACCAATAAGCCTCTTATCTGGTCTCTCCAAAATACTAGAACGACTATTACTTACCCGAATATTTGAATCAAGAGACTTTTCAAACTCAATCCCCAATCACCAATTTGGTTTTAGATATCAACATTCCACTGACCAACAACTTGCTCGCGTTACCCAATTTATACTTAGAGCCTTTGAAAAAAGCCAATACTGTTCTGCAGTATACATTGACGTACAAGAAGCCTTTGACAGAGTATGGCATCAAGGCCTATTCTATAAACTCAAATTAATTCTCCCACTGCCATTATACAATATTATCTCTCATTATCTTTCAAATCGCACCTTTATGGTTGAAGCACACAAAGGAGCCCGATCCATACCAAAAATGATTATGGCCGGTGTTCCTCAAGGCAGTGTTCTGGGTCCCATCCTCTATACAGTCTACACCTCTGACCTACCCACCCCAGACATTACTCTCACAGATCCCCCCCGTAATACAACAGCCTTATTAGCCACCTATGCTGATGACACAGTAATAATGTGTGCTTCAGAATCCCCTGTTTCTGCTATACAGCAAGTTGAAATCATGCTTGACGCTCTTTCAAACTGGACCAATAAATGGTGCATCAAAATAAACGCAAGTAAAACGGCTCACGTACTCTACACTCTAAGAGATGAAAGTGAACTTGGCCATCCGAGATACTCACCCAAATTGATGGGCCAAATCATTGAAACAAAAAATTTACATCCCTACCTAGGTGTCAAACTGGATAAAAAGCTAAATTTCTGTAAGCATGTAACCTCTCTAGTCTCTAGACTAAAATCTCGCAGATCACAACTCAACTGGCTAATTAATAAAGACAGTAAACTCCCATTAAACTGTAAAGCACTGCTTTACAAACAACTAATTGCTCCTTTATGGTACTATGCACTTCCTGTTTGGGGTTCCCTTTCCAGCCAATCCCAAATCAATCGAGTTACCATATTTCAAAACGTCACACTCAGAACAATTACTAACGCCGCAGAGCGCACTACAACCTCATCAATTCACAATGACCTAAAAATTAAAACAGTAGAAGATACATATGATTACTACTCATCAAATTATGCCACAAGGCTAAGTATTCACCCAAATATCGAAGCTAAAAGACTCATTGCTACGCCCTACATACCATTTCGTCTTGCAAGAAGCAGACCCAGATATACTCAACAAATTGATAAACACATCAAACCAATTCAACAACATATGCCTATAATTCCTCTCCCAATTTTAAGAAGACAACCACCTAACCTACATAATCTTATAAATAGAAAGCTAGTAATCCTTCAAAGAATAGCTGAACTTCGCTCTAGACTCCCATTTGACCCAGATACTACCGCACGCTCCTTTAGACTTCGCTTCCAAATATCTGCAGAACAAATTAATGATATCACAAGAGAACTCCGTTCTCTTAATAGTGAACTTCAAATCACTGAACGACTAATTACAACCATGCATCCACAATCCAACTCAACTCCACAACCAGCTCCACACACACAACCACATCCCAATACGGAAGCAAATATATCAAATGCAACTACCTTTTTCTCTCAACCAAATCAACGAAATCTTATCCCAACACCCACAACTGTACCAAATACAGTAAGAAGACGTAGTTTATATGAACTATCCCAAAGAAGAGCAAACCTGCTCCTAAGAATAGGAGAACTTCAAGCTGCACTTCCTTATGACCCTGACACCACCGAAACGACCTTCACTCTCCGCTTCCCATCCACTGCCGCCCGAATGACTCACATCAACAGAAACATTCGTCAATTAAACAGCGAACTTATCGAAACAAACCGACTAATAAACATCACTTCTTCGAACTCCAACTCTAACCATCTCCCTCAACCTGCTACTCAACCAAATCCCCATCCAACACAAAACTCATATAATCCCCAACATAATACAATACCGTCATCATTACCACATTAAAAACAACTCAATTGCACTCACCATATTTGAAACTAAATCAAAAATTCAACCCTTCTATTAATTTCCACTTATTCAATTCAAAAATTCAAAAATTCATAAATAATTTATCCACATACGCAATTTAACAACTTTCAAACTCTACCTTTATTTACTACATAAATAACTAACAAAATTAATAATGAATAAACCCAATCAAAAATCTCTACCCTGTAAATAAATACTCATTTAATACTCCAATTTTAAATCCTTCCCTCGTTAACAATAACAAATAAAATAAACTTAAAACAAACAAATATTAGACTACCAAACTCAACCTTACTCCAAAAATTAATTTACCAAATATTTAAATAAACAAATATCAGCTCAATTGACATACCCTACTTCCCTCCAAATACACCCTGCGACAATAAAAAACCTAACAAGCTTTGACTTGGTGTCACTTGGACCACTTGAATGTACACACGTACGTCAACGCCCAACCAGCATACAGCATAAAGCATAAAACTTGAACTAAGATAGTAGCAACAAATAAACTCAATCAAAACATTACACTCCTCTACTTCATATTTTCCTCATTATTAAATTATTAAACTATTAAACCTAAAATTAAACCTAAAACCTAAAATTATTAAACTTTTAAACTTCATAACATCACAATATCAATAGTCTAAAGTATTTGCAAACTAAAATTTCAAGAAACACACCACAAATAAATACTTACCTATAAACCACTCCAAAGTATATATAATAATTCTACTTTATACGCACTTCAACCCATAAATTTGAAATAAAACAATTAAATACAATTTTATCTCAATTTATTCCACATTCATCAATTCATTATTTATTATTCAAATAAACACAAATACATACTACAAAACTAAAATTAAAAACACTATTTAATTATTAAACCATTAAACCTAAATTTATTAAACTTTTAAACTTCATAACATCACAATATCAATAATCTAAAGTATTTGCAAACTAAAATTTCAATAAACACACCACAAATAAATACTTACCTATAAACCACTCCAAAGTATATATAATAATTCTACTTTATACGCACTTCAACCCATAAAATTAAAATAAAACAATTAAAAACAATTAAATACAATTTTATCCCAATTTATTCCACATTCATCAATTTATTAATCATATAAACACAAATACATACTACAAAACTAAAATTAAAAACAATAGATTTAATACCTTCTTTCGTACTTTCTCCAATTTCTCCAATTTGTAGATTTACACAAATACAACAAAAAATCAGGTATCATATACCTTTACTCCATCTATAACTCCTCTCTTGAACTAGTTCCTATTGAATACCTACCTAATAATTCCCCCATATCATTGTCCTAACAAAAATAGAAATTCAAACCTAGTCTCTACATCCTCCAATCCAAATATTATTTATTAAATACACGAATAGATCAAAGAAAGCCTACCTATATAAATTATAAATAATAACTAAACTTACTCCTATCACCAAATAAACCTTCACTCCATATGTTTCAAATCAAAACTTATCAAATTAATTAAATATTTGACCTACATATAACAAGCATTAGCTTGGTGTCGCTTGGACCACTTGAATGTACTTACTTAGTACATCAACGCCCAAGCAGAATGGGAATGAGCTTTACCTAAACTCTTCCTGGCTTCATGTGTTATTGCGAGAGGCAGTCTCATGCAACCAGGGCGAAGAGGGTGCTATCATATTGAAATCCAGGAGCCCTGTCTTTAACAAGACATGAGCAGCCAAGGCAATGTGAACCCCTCAACAAAAGGCGAACTCATTCTTATTTCCATACTTCTCTCCTCAAATATACCCTACACATTCCCTAATCATATATTTAATACAAATGATATTAAACACCAAATTTATACCATATTCTAAGCTTCAATAAAAAATTGTATGTAATCACACATAGTGAATATATAAACATACAAGACAAACCTCTTAAAACAACCCGTCCAATCGCCACGTGGTCCCCATTGAGGGCGCTTGTGGTTAGTCAACAGCAATTAAAACAGCAATTAGGCCATCCAAAAGGCAGTTTTTGCTCCCCAGTTTTTATATGTGACTATGCATAAGGCACTCACATATTATAAAAAAAAAAAAAAAAAAAAAAAATAAACACCCAGTAGCCTTTGTAGACAACTAATAAATAAAATAAAATAAAATAAACTATAATTAAAATTAAAATCAACTAAAAACTCAAATACCACACAATCTTTGCTTCTCTCACTCTCTTGACTTATAAATGAATTATAAATAATCTTATGAATTTAAAATCAAAATAAACACACAATTCTTATACACATATACACCCAACACTAAAATAACTACCCAAATATAATCAAATAAAGCAATATCAATAAACAAAGTAAATGACTTAAATATAACAAGCAGTGGCTTGGTGTCGCTTGGACCACTTGAATGCACCTACTTAGTACATCAACGCCCAAGCAGAATGGGAATGAGCTTTGCCTAGACTCCTCCTGGCTTCATGTGCTACTGCAAGAGGCAGTCTCATGCGACCAGGGCGAAGAGGGTGCCATCATATTGTATTCCAGGAGCCCTGTCCTTAACAAGACATGAGCAGCCAAGGCAATGTGAACCCCTCAATAAAGAGCGAACTCATTCTTGTTTCCATACTTCTCTCCTCAAATATACCCTACACATCCCCCTATCAAATGCTAAATACAACGGCTAATAAATACCAAATTTAAATATTTAAACATTTTAAACACACAAATTCTTATACACATAACACAAAAATAACTATCCAAATTTAATCAAATAAAACAATATCAATAAATAAAGCATATGACCTGCATAAAACAAGCACTGCTTGGTGTCACTTGGACCACTTGAATGCACTTAAATAGTCCATCAACGCCCAAGCAAAATAAGAATGAGCTTTGCCTAGACTCTTCCTGGCTTCATGTGTTATTGCGAGAGGCAGTCTCATGCGACCAGGGTGAGGAGGGTGCTATCATATTGAAATCCAGGAGCCCTGTCTTTGACACAGACATGAGCAGCCAAGGCAATGTGAACCCCTCAACAAAAGGCATACTCATTCTTGTTTCCATACTTCTCTCCTCAAATATACCCTACACATCCCCTAATCATATATTTAATACAAATGATATTAAACTCCAAATTTATACCACATACTAAGCTTCAATGAAAATTGTATGTAATCACACATAGTGAATATATAAACATACAAGACAAACCTCTTAAAACAACCCGTCCAATCGCCACGTGGTCCCCATTGAGGGCGCTTGTGGTTAGTCAACAGCAATTAGGCCATCCAAAAGGCAGTTCTTGCTCCCCAGTTTTTATATGTGACAATGCATAAGGCACTCACATATTATAAAAAAAAAAAAAAAAACCAAGCAAAATAAGAATGAGCTTTGCCTAGACTCTTCCTGGCTTCATGTGTTATTGCGAGAGGCAGTCTCATGCGACCAGGGTGAGGAGGGTGCTATCATATTGAAATCCAGGAGCCCTGTCTTTGACACAGACATGAGCAGCCAAGGCAATGTGAACCCCTCAACAAAAGGCATACTCATTCTTGTTTCCATACTTCTCTCCTCAAATATACCCTACACATCCCCTAATCATATATTTAATACAAATGATATTAAACTCCAAATTTATACCACATACTAAGCTTCAATGAAAATTGTATGTAATCACACATAGTGAATATATAAACATACAAGACAAACCTCTTAAAACAACCCGTCCAATCGCCACGTGGTCCCCATTGAGGGCGCTTGTGGTTAGTCAACAGCAATTAGGCCATCCAAAAGGCAGTTCTTGCTCCCCAGTTTTTATATGTGACAATGCATAAGGCACTCACATATTATAAAAAAAAAAAAAAAAATATTTGTTAATAGCTCTGTTTTTCATTAGAAAATAGTTTGTTTAAATACTTTATTACAAAATTGTTGCTATTAAATACCATACTTTTCTATTCTACTAGACAGTGCTTGAGTAGGATTTATAATTTATATATATATACTTTTCTTTTCTGCGAATTAATCCATGTGTGAATGATATAGTTTAGCTTTTTGGTCACTCTTCTACATTTTTCTGTTATTTGTAAATAGCTCTTTCTACATATCTATTGATGGTATATTTTATAGACCTTATGGGATATTATTTAACATAAAATACATAATTTATTTGTTAATAGCTCTGTTTTTCATTAGAAAATAGTTTGTTTAAATACTTTATTACAAAATTGTTGCTATTAAATACCATACTTTTCTATTCTACTAGACAGTGCTTGAGTAGGATTTATAATTTATATATATATACTTTTCTTTTCTGCGAATTAATCGATGTGTGAATGATATAGTTTAGCTTTTTGGTCACTCTTCTACATTTTTCTGTTATTTGTAAATAGCTCTTTCTACATATCTATTGATGGTATATTTTATAGACATTATGGGATATTATTTAACATAAAATACATAATTTATTTGTTAATAGCTCTGTTTTTCATTAGAAAATAGTTTGTTTAAATACTTTATTACAAAATTGTTGCTATTAAATACCATACTTTTCTATTCTACTAGACAGTGCTTGAGTAGGATTTATAATTTATATATATATACTTTTCTTTTCTGCGAATTAATCCATGTGTGAATGATATAGTTTAGCTTTTTGGTCACTCTTCTACATTTTTCTGTTATTTGTAAATAGCTCTTTCTACATATCTATTGATGGTATATTTTATAGACCTTATGGGATATTATTTAACATAAAATACATAATTTATTTGTTAATAGCTCTGTTTTTCATTAGAAAATAGTTTGTTTAAATACTTTATTACAAAATTGTTGCTATTAAATACCATACTTTTCTATTCTACTAGACAGTGCTTGAGTAGGATTTATAATTTATATATATATACTTTTCTTTTCTGCGAATTAATCCATGTGTGAATGATATAGTTTAGCTTTTTGGTCACTCTTCTACATTTTTCTGTTATTTGTAAATAGCTCTTTCTACATATCTATTGATGGTATATTTTATAGACATTATGGGATATTATTTAACATAAAATACATAATTTATTTGTTAATAGCTCTGTTTTTCATTAGAAAATAGTTTGTTTAAATACTTTATTACAAAATTGTTGCTATTAAATACCATACTTTTCTATTCTACTAGACAGTGCTTGAGTAGGATTTATAATTTATATATATATACTTTTCTTTTCTGCGAATTAATCCATGTGTGAATGATATAGTTTAGCTTTTTGGTCACTCTTCTACATTTTTCTGTTATTTGTAAATAGCTCTTTCTACATATCTATTGATGGTATATTTTATAGACCTTATGGGATATTATTTAACATAAAATACATAATTTATTTGTTAATAGCTCTGTTTTTCATTAGAAAATAGTTTGTTTAAATACTTTATTACAAAATTGTTGCTATTAAATACCATACTTTTCTATTCTACTAGACAGTGCTTGAGTAGGATTTATAATTTATATATATATACTTTTCTTTTCTGCGAATTAATCCATGTGTGAATGATATAGTTTAGCTTTTTGGTCACTCTTCTACATTTTTCTGTTATTTGTAAATAGCTCTTTCTACATATCTATTGATGGTATATTTTATAGACATTATGGGATATTATTTAACATAAAATACATAATTTATTTGTTAATAGCTCTGTTTTTCATTAGAAAATAGTTTGTTTAAATACTTTATTACAAAATTGTTGCTATTAAATACCATACTTTTCTATTCTACTAGACAGTGCTTGAGTAGGATTTATAATTTATATATATATACTTTTCTTTTCTGCGAATTAATCCATGTGTGAATGATATAGTTTAGCTTTTTGGTCACTCTTCTACATTTTTCTGTTATTTGTAAATAGCTCTTTCTACATATCTATTGATGGTATATTTTATAGACCTTATGGGATATTATTTAACATAAAATACATAATTTATTTGTTAATAGCTCTGTTTTTCATTAGAAAATAGTTTGTTTAAATACTTTATTACAAAATTGTTGCTATTAAATACCATACTTTTCTATTCTACTAGACAGTGCTTGAGTAGGATTTATAATTTATATATATATACTTTTCTTTTCTGCGAATTAATCCATGTGTGAATGATATAGTTTAGCTTTTTGGTCACTCTTCTACATTTTTCTGTTATTTGTAAATAGCTCTTTCTACATATCTATTGATGGTATATTTTATAGACATTATGGGATATTATTTAACATAAAATACATAATTTATTTGTTAATAGCTCTGTTTTTCATTAGAAAATAGTTTGTTTAAATACTTTATTACAAAATTGTTGCTATTAAATACCATACTTTTCTATTCTACTAGACAGTGCTTGAGTAGGATTTATAATTTATATATATATACTTTTCTTTTCTGCGAATTAATCCATGTGTGAATGATATAGTTTAGCTTTTTGGTCACTCTTCTACATTTTTCTGTTATTTGTAAATAGCTCTTTCTACATATCTATTGATGGTATATTTTATAGACCTTATGGGATATTATTTAACATAAAATACATAATTTATTTGTTAATAGCTCTGTTTTTCATTAGAAAATAGTTTGTTTAAATACTTTATTACAAAATTGTTGCTATTAAATACCATACTTTTCTATTCTACTAGACAGTGCTTGAGTAGGATTTATAATTTATATATATATACTTTTCTTTTCTGCGAATTAATCCATGTGTGAATGATATAGTTTAGCTTTTTGGTCACTCTTCTACATTTTTCTGTTATTTGTAAATAGCTCTTTCTACATATCTATTGATGGTATATTTTATAGACATTATGGGATATTATTTAACATAAAATACATAATTTATTTGTTAATAGCTCTGTTTTTCATTAGAAAATAGTTTGTTTAAATACTTTATTACAAAATTGTTGCTATTAAATACCATACTTTTCTATTCTACTAGACAGTGCTTGAGTAGGATTTATAATTTATATATATATACTTTTCTTTTCTGCGAATTAATCCATGTGTGAATGATATAGTTTAGCTTTTTGGTCACTCTTCTACATTTTTCTGTTATTTGTAAATAGCTCTTTCTACATATCTATTGATGGTATATTTTATAGACCTTATGGGATATTATTTAACATAAAATACATAATTTATTTGTTAATAGCTCTGTTTTTCATTAGAAAATAGTTTGTTTAAATACTTTATTACAAAATTGTTGCTATTAAATACCATACTTTTCTATTCTACTAGACAGTGCTTGAGTAGGATTTATAATTTATATATATATACTTTTCTTTTCTGCGAATTAATCCATGTGTGAATGATATAGTTTAGCTTTTTGGTCACTCTTCTACATTTTTCTGTTATTTGTAAATAGCTCTTTCTACATATCTATTGATGGTATATTTTATAGACATTATGGGATATTATTTAACATAAAATACATAATTTATTTGTTAATAGCTCTGTTTTTCATTAGAAAATAGTTTGTTTAAATACTTTATTACAAAATTGTTGCTATTAAATACCATACTTTTCTATTCTACTAGACAGTGCTTGAGTAGGATTTATAATTTATATATATATACTTTTCTTTTCTGCGAATTAATCCATGTGTGAATGATATAGTTTAGCTTTTTGGTCACTCTTCTACATTTTTCTGTTATTTGTAAATAGCTCTTTCTACATATCTATTGATGGTATATTTTATAGACCTTATGGGATATTATTTAACATAAAATACATAATTTATTTGTTAATAGCTCTGTTTTTCATTAGAAAATAGTTTGTTTAAATACTTTATTACAAAATTGTTGCTATTAAATACCATACTTTTCTATTCTACTAGACAGTGCTTGAGTAGGATTTATAATTTATATATATATACTTTTCTTTTCTGCGAATTAATCCATGTGTGAATGATATAGTTTAGCTTTTTGGTCACTCTTCTACATTTTTCTGTTATTTGTAAATAGCTCTTTCTACATATCTATTGATGGTATATTTTATAGACCTTATGGGATATTATTTAACATAAAATACATAATTTATTTGTTAATAGCTCTGTTTTTCATTAGAAAATAGTTTGTTTAAATACTTTATTACAAAATTGTTGCTATTAAATACCATACTTTTCTATTCTACTAGACAGTGCTTGAGTAGGATTTATAATTTATATATATATACTTTTCTTTTCTGCGAATTAATCCATGTGTGAATGATATAGTTTAGCTTTTTGGTCACTCTTCTACATTTTTCTGTTATTTGTAAATAGCTCTTTCTACATATCTATTGATGGTATATTTTATAGACCTTATGGGATATTATTTAACATAAAATACATAATTTATTTGTTAATAGCTCTGTTTTTCATTAGAAAATAGTTTGTTTAAATACTTTATTACAAAATTGTTGCTATTAAATACCATACTTTTCTATTCTACTAGACAGTGCTTGAGTAGGATTTATAATTTATATATATATACTTTTCTTTTCTGCGAATTAATCCATGTGTGAATGATATAGTTTAGCTTTTTGGTCACTCTTCTACATTTTTCTGTTATTTGTAAATAGCTCTTTCTACATATCTATTGATGGTATATTTTATAGACATTATGGGATATTATTTAACATAAAATACATAATTTATTTGTTAATAGCTCTGTTTTTCATTAGAAAATAGTTTGTTTAAATACTTTATTACAAAATTGTTGCTATTAAATACCATACTTTTCTATTCTACTAGACAGTGCTTGAGTAGGATTTATAATTTATATATATATACTTTTCTTTTCTGCGAATTAATCCATGTGTGAATGATATAGTTTAGCTTTTTGGTCACTCTTCTACATTTTTCTGTTATTTGTAAATAGCTCTTTCTACATATCTATTGATGGTATATTTTATAGACCTTATGGGATATTATTTAACATAAAATACATAATTTATTTGTTAATAGCTCTGTTTTTCATTAGAAAATAGTTTGTTTAAATACTTTATTACAAAATTGTTGCTATTAAATACCATACTTTTCTATTCTACTAGACAGTGCTTGAGTAGGATTTATAATTTATATATATATACTTTTCTTTTCTGCGAATTAATCCATGTGTGAATGATATAGTTTAGCTTTTTGGTCACTCTTCTACATTTTTCTGTTATTTGTAAATAGCTCTTTCTACATATCTATTGATGGTATATTTTATAGACATTATGGGATATTATTTAACATAAAATACATAATTTATTTGTTAATAGCTCTGTTTTTCATTAGAAAATAGTTTGTTTAAATACTTTATTACAAAATTGTTGCTATTAAATACCATACTTTTCTATTCTACTAGACAGTGCTTGAGTAGGATTTATAATTTATATATATATACTTTTCTTTTCTGCGAATTAATCCATGTGTGAATGATATAGTTTAGCTTTTTGGTCACTCTTCTACATTTTTCTGTTATTTGTAAATAGCTCTTTCTACATATCTATTGATGGTATATTTTATAGACCTTATGGGATATTATTTAACATAAAATACATAATTTATTTGTTAATAGCTCTGTTTTTCATTAGAAAATAGTTTGTTTAAATACTTTATTACAAAATTGTTGCTATTAAATACCATACTTTTCTATTCTACTAGACAGTGCTTGAGTAGGATTTATAATTTATATATATATACTTTTCTTTTCTGCGAATTAATCCATGTGTGAATGATATAGTTTAGCTTTTTGGTCACTCTTCTACATTTTTCTGTTATTTGTAAATAGCTCTTTCTACATATCTATTGATGGTATATTTTATAGACATTATGGGATATTATTTAACATAAAATACATAATTTATTTGTTAATAGCTCTGTTTTTCATTAGAAAATAGTTTGTTTAAATACTTTATTACAAAATTGTTGCTATTAAATACCATACTTTTCTATTCTACTAGACAGTGCTTGAGTAGGATTTATAATTTATATATATATACTTTTCTTTTCTGCGAATTAATCCATGTGTGAATGATATAGTTTAGCTTTTTGGTCACTCTTCTACATTTTTCTGTTATTTGTAAATAGCTCTTTCTACATATCTATTGATGGTATATTTTATAGACATTATGGGATATTATTTAACATAAAATACATAATTTATTTGTTAATAGCTCTGTTTTTCATTAGAAAATAGTTTGTTTAAATACTTTATTACAAAATTGTTGCTATTAAATACCATACTTTTCTATTCTACTAGACAGTGCTTGAGTAGGATTTATAATTTATATATATATACTTTTCTTTTCTGCGAATTAATCCATGTGTGAATGATATAGTTTAGCTTTTTGGTCACTCTTCTACATTTTTCTGTTATTTGTAAATAGCTCTTTCTACATATCTATTGATGGTATATTTTATAGACCTTATGGGATATTATTTAACATAAAATACATAATTTATTTGTTAATAGCTCTGTTTTTCATTAGAAAATAGTTTGTTTAAATACTTTATTACAAAATTGTTGCTATTAAATACCATACTTTTCTATTCTACTAGACAGTGCTTGAGTAGGATTTATAATTTATATATATATACTTTTCTTTTCTGCGAATTAATCCATGTGTGAATGATATAGTTTAGCTTTTTGGTCACTCTTCTACATTTTTCTGTTATTTGTAAATAGCTCTTTCTACATATCTATTGATGGTATATTTTATAGACCTTATGGGATATTATTTAACATAAAATACATAATTTATTTGTTAATAGCTCTGTTTTTCATTAGAAAATAGTTTGTTTAAATACTTTATTACAAAATTGTTGCTATTAAATACCATACTTTTCTATTCTACTAGACAGTGCTTGAGTAGGATTTATAATTTATATATATATACTTTTCTTTTCTGCGAATTAATCCATGTGTGAATGATATAGTTTAGCTTTTTGGTCACTCTTCTACATTTTTCTGTTATTTGTAAATAGCTCTT
Source organism: Drosophila phalerata (assembly GCA_951394115.2). Taxonomy (NCBI): domain Eukaryota; kingdom Metazoa; phylum Arthropoda; class Insecta; order Diptera; family Drosophilidae; genus Drosophila; species Drosophila phalerata. The sequence continues at coordinate 34,411,181 of OX596008.2, forward strand.
TCTACATATCTATTGATGGTATATTTTATAGACCTTATGGGATATTATTTAACATAAAATACATAATTTATTTGTTAATAGCTCTGTTTTTCATTAGAAAATAGTTTGTTTAAATACTTTATTACAAAATTGTTGCTATTAAATACCATACTTTTCTATTCTACTAGACAGTGCTTGAGTAGGATTTATAATTTATATATATATACTTTTCTTTTCTGCGAATTAATCCATGTGTGAATGATATAGTTTAGCTTTTTGGTCACTCTTCTACATTTTTCTGTTATTTGTAAATAGCTCTTTCTACATATCTATTGATGGTATATTTTATAGACATTATGGGATATTATTTAACATAAAATACATAATTTATTTGTTAATAGCTCTGTTTTTCATTAGAAAATAGTTTGTTTAAATACTTTATTACAAAATTGTTGCTATTAAATACCATACTTTTCTATTCTACTAGACAGTGCTTGAGTAGGATTTATAATTTATATATATATACTTTTCTTTTCTGCGAATTAATCCATGTGTGAATGATATAGTTTAGCTTTTTGGTCACTCTTCTACATTTTTCTGTTATTTGTAAATAGCTCTTTCTACATATCTATTGATGGTATATTTTATAGACCTTATGGGATATTATTTAACATAAAATACATAATTTATTTGTTAATAGCTCTGTTTTTCATTAGAAAATAGTTTGTTTAAATACTTTATTACAAAATTGTTGCTATTAAATACCATACTTTTCTATTCTACTAGACAGTGCTTGAGTAGGATTTATAATTTATATATATATACTTTTCTTTTCTGCGAATTAATCCATGTGTGAATGATATAGTTTAGCTTTTTGGTCACTCTTCTACATTTTTCTGTTATTTGTAAATAGCTCTTTCTACATATCTATTGATGGTATATTTTATAGACCTTATGGGATATTATTTAACATAAAATACATAATTTATTTGTTAATAGCTCTGTTTTTCATTAGAAAATAGTTTGTTTAAATACTTTATTACAAAATTGTTGCTATTAAATACCATACTTTTCTATTCTACTAGACAGTGCTTGAGTAGGATTTATAATTTATATATATATACTTTTCTTTTCTGCGAATTACTCATGTGTGATGATATAGTTTAGCTTTTTGGTCACTCTTCTACATTTTTCTGTTATTTGTAATAGCTCTTTCTACATATCTATTTGATGGTATATTTTATAGACATTATGGGATATTATTTAACATAAAATACATAATTTATTGTTAATAGCTCTGTTTTTCATTAGAAAATAGTTTGTTTAAATACTTTATTACAAAATTGTTGCTATTAAATACCATACTTTTCTATTCTACTAGACAGTGCTTGAGTAGGATTTATAATTTATATATATATACTTTTCTTTTCTGC